>SKCR01000533.1:0-28930 GCA_019454045.1 Zanthoxylum bungeanum | reverse complement strand
TTTAATAGTGAGCTGGCACATAGCGCTATAGAGATGCTTAAAAATATTTAACTTATATATATATATATAAAATAATAATAATAATAATAAAAAAATAATAATAATAAAAATAATAATAATAATAATAATAATAATAATAATAAAATTATTGTAGATATAAGGTGACATGTATTAAATTAACTGTTTTCTTATTTTAATAAGAGGTTATGTTTCTATTTTATTATAGGTTCCTAATTAGGTAACACTTATTAAATTAATAGGTTTATTATTTTAATAAGAGATTGTTTTTTTTTATTTTATTATAGGTTTCTTATTTTAATTTTTATTGATAAAATTTATTTTAGAGATTTTTTAATTTTACAATTTAATGTATTATAGTCCCCAAATGACGTGGCTTGGTGGTATAGGGTTCGTGATTTTACCTTGAAATCTTGAGTTCAAATCCAGAGAATGCGTTTCTTGTAAAAGTCTGGGATAGTCGGAGGTATTACCTGCTCCGTTTAAGCCCAAAAGGATAGTTTGACGGCAGAGTTTCCAACGATTCCAAAAAAAATATTATTCTTATTTTAATATATATTTAATAAAATTTAATAGTGAGCGGCGTGAGGGCTTAAAAATATTTAACTTTTATATATATTTATAAATAGATTATTATTATTATTATTATTATTATTATTATTATTATTGTAAAAATGAGAGAATATTTTACAAGAAAAGAAAACTAGGTAATCACCAAAATGCCATTGACAACTGAGTCGAACTTTTTGCAAGCCAGAAATACCTAGTAACAACTGAAGCACATACATGGCGGCTGCTGAATTATCAAAGTAAGAGCAAGCCCGCTCAAAAGTTTGTTCATTTGAGATTAAAGGTTTGATTTTTATTCTCATTTGTATTGAGCTTAAACTTGGCCTTTGTTGTGGTTCTTTTTTTTTTTTTTTTGTGATTTTTGATCAATCACTGCACATAGTTATAATCATGAACCATTTGCAGAGATTTAGAACTAAATGTATCCTCAAATGGGTTGCTTCAAATTTTGTTAAAAACCACATTAGATCATCAGAAACCCCGTTTCAGCCAATTGGATCATTGTATTTTGTTCAAAACCCTAAGCTTTATAGAACAGAAAGAACTGTTAGTAAAGTGCGAAAAGCACAAGTTGCTTTATTGGAATATTTGCATTTTACTAGGAATTTGCAGTCCTTGGATGCAGAACATATTAGCAAAAACTCACCTTTTTTTCTTGAAAAGATTTTGAATAAGGTTGGTAATGAGGATGATATTGGAAGGGCGATGACCCGGTTTTTGCGGTACCATCCTATTAACGAATTTGAGCCTTTCTTTGAGAGTTTGGGATTGAAGCCTTGTGAGTATAGTCCTCTTCTTCCGCGTGATTTGATGTTTTTGAATGATGATGATTTGTTGCTGGAGAACTATCATGTGTTGTGTAATTATGGATTTGCAAGAAATAAGATAGGGAAGATTTATAAAGAGGCCATAGAAGTTTTTCGATATGATTTTGGAGTTTTGTCTTCAAAGCTTCACGCTTTAGAGAAACTTGGGCTTAGCCAGTCATTTGTACAGAAGATTATTGTCTGCATTCCTAATGTTTTGATTGGGGATGAACATTTGGTGTTTGTTAAGGTATTAGAGATATTGAAGAGTATAGGAATTGAATTTAGTTGGATTGAAGAACATTTGATGGTGCATAATACTTATAATATGAGAACAATGTTTAGTTTCTTAAGCTTTTGTAGCCAGATTTGTTGCAGTGAGGAACAGTTAGGAAGATTTGTCAGGCAGTATCCCGAAATTTTCTTAGAGGATTCGGGAGTAGCACTTACACTCATTGGCTTTCTATTAAAATTTGGAACCTCAATGAATGAGATATGTTTGATGTTTCAGCAGTTCCCGCAAATTGAATTGGGAATTTTTTTTTCAAATTGAGGCGATGTGTTGTGTTCTTAAGTGAGATTGAGATGGAGGCGAAGGAGATTGGGAATATCATTCGTACTCATCCATTGTTGCTAGGTTCATGTTCTTTGAAGAAAACTAGTAGCTTACTGACGATCTTAAAAGTTGGAAGAAAGCGTCTTTGTGCACTCATCCTGGAGAACCCTCAAGAAATGAAGAAATGGGTTATGGGGTGTAGACTCAAACCATTGCCGAGATTAGAGCAGAAAGTAAAAGAACCAGAGATGTTGAAGACCGAGTTCTTGTTGGATATGGGATTTGAAGAGAATTCAAAGCAGTTGGAAACAACACTCAAGGACCTTCGAGCAAGAACAAAGGACCTTCGAGAGAGATTTGATTTTATTGTGGAAGCCGGTCTTAAAAGGAAGGATGTTTGTGAAATGATTAGGGTAGCCCCTCTTATCCTTCAACAGAAAAAAGAAGTCCTCGAGAGGAAGATTGATTTCTTTGTAAATGATTGGGTTACCCTATCTCGTCTTTAATACTGTTCCCACAATATCTTATGTATAACATGGAGAGGGTCAAGCGTAGGTGGTTGATGTGTAATTGGCTTAAAGATAAAAAAGTAGTAAAACCTACGTTGGCCTTGAGTACTTTTACTACCTGCACGGATAAAATATTTGTTACCAGGTATGTAAATCTCCATCCCAAAGGTCCTCAAGTTTGGCAGAATTTGAAGAAGAAAACTGTTCTAACTAAAAGGTATCGTTCTACAACTTAGGCTTTGGCTGCTTCTGCCATGGTATTCTTTTAGCAAGATTGTATGAAGATGCTTAATCTCTTTAGATAGAAGTTGACAGGTATATCAGCAATTATTTATACATTGTAGATTGAAGCCATAAATTTGGAAGTAGCAAATCATTGTATGAAGCCAAATCATCCACAGATAATCGTTGTTTTGATACTTGTTTGCTTATACAGTATCATTTTATCGGCATTCGAGCATCCTGTTACTTGTGTTTTATTCCTACTTCGAATTACTGTGCCTCTTTGTATACTTGGCAAACTAGTGTGATTTGATTAATAACAACCGGGGATTGAATCTCAATCCAAAATCGGCCCTTGAAATCGGCCTATGGGTTCCTCACAACAATACTGTGTCAATGTGTCTATGTTTTCTTAGCGGTTCTTCTAACTTGCAGGGATGTTAAGAGGGTAAAGGTGCCCACAATTCTACCTTTATTTTGTATTGAATTTGTTTTGTCGTGAATTCCCGACATGGCAAAGGACTTGTCGAGAATCCCTTGATGCATGCAACTAAACAATAAGCTGTGAATTCCTAATGAAGTCGAGACTTGAGGTGCTATTTATCTGTAATTTTCACCAGTCTCCTAAATTGTGACGCCTAGGGGCATGGGCATGTTACCGCTTGATGGTCCTAAGCGGCCGTGTCTAGCCGGGATGGGCTCTGTTTTCTATCTATTTCGGCCATCAAAAGCTGTTGTTGATCGCCTCCAATTTTGAAATTCTAACTCTAATTGTCTTGAATTTTATATCCTAATCTTAAACTTAGGGGTGTATTCAATTGAGATTTTAAAAAGACTATTTATTAATAAATAAGTCTTGTAGATTTTAAAAGACATTTAAAGATTGTAATATACATTTAAGATTGTGATAGACATTTAAAGAATGTAATGACTTACAAGATTTTATGAGATTTCTTTTAATCAAGATTTTTTACATATTAGATTTTAAAAGACTTATTTCATAAGAATTTATAAGATTTGAAAGGATCATTATAGTTTTTTTTTTCCTTTTTTAGAACTGATATTATATGGAATGGAACCATAAATAAAAAAAAGTTAATGAAAGTCAATTGGTTCAAAATGTCAGAATGTCATTTCTTTGACTTAGGAATATTTTATGAGTTTCTATGACAGAATGTCATTTCTCTGACCTAGGAAGAAAATATAACACTTCGGCATCAAAGATCTTAATAATTGATAAATAATTTTTTCCTTAAATTTGGGTTTTTTTTTTTTAAATAAAATACAAGTAAAAAATTAGCGAGAAAATGAGGAAAATTTTTTTGTTGTGTTAAATTCATTTTGTATATTATTATCTATCCGAATGAAGAAGTTCTGTTGGCTTCAAAGAAAATCTATGAAATTATTTTTAAATATGATAGAATTTTCCTCATCGAAAATGAAATTCATTAAGAAAAATAGTTGGAGAAATGACATTACCAGTTGTATTTAAAAGAAAGTCATATTGTTTTATTTGAAAGAAAAAAGAAGAAATTACTAATAAACAATTAATTTGTTCACAAAGAACTAGCATGTATGTCATCTTCTATTTTCTAACTAACATGTATGTTCATCTTCTATTTTCTAACTAACATGTATGTTCATCTTCTATTTTCTAACATTCAAAAAATTCTTATATAAAAAGTCTCATGAGTTAGAGTGAGATTTTTTATAAAGTTTGATATTTATAATTTTCACTAAAAAGTCCCACAAAATCACACATATAAAGAAATCCTTCAAAATAATTATGTTTTTCAATACCATAAGACTTTCTATTACTTGTTTAAAATCCTGATTGAATATCACTAGATTTGGATACACTCTTTAAAAAATCCTAATAGTCTTAATGGAATACCACAAGACTTTTTAGATTATTTAAAAATCTTAATTGAATACCACAAGACTTATTTAACCCAAAAAGGTCTTTTAAAATCTCAATTGAATACACCCCCCTTTAATCCTAATTTTATAAATTAATTTTTAAACCTTAATTTCCAAAAAAAAATAAAAAACTCATAATTACTTCAATTCTTATTATTTTCTTATATTGATCATCAAGAAATCTCTCATCACTCATAATATTTTACTATGATTAATTTGTCTAAGTTTTTTAAAATTGAGAATTTCTAAATTGACCCAAAATATTAATTTTGAATTATGTTGCTGGTTGAGGAATTATCAAGGCATTGCTAAATATTAATGGACCGGATCGGGCCGGAGCTTTGATAAGCTTGGTCCGAATCCGATAATTATTTTTTTGGCTCGAGTTTAGGAACATTCTGGTCCGAGCGTCTACCAGGCCGGCCTGGCCAGACCCGATTCGGGTCCGGGTTCAGGTCGGACTTTATCTGGTTCGGTTTTTTATTAATAAAAAATTTAAATATATTTTTAATTTATTATATAAATATAAATATATAAATTATTTTTTAAGCCCGGACGGAGCCGGACCTGAGCTTAATGTGTTAACTGGCCCGGCCTAGGATTTTTTATCCCCAGATCAGGCCAAAGCCCGAGCAAAGTAGACCGAACCCATATTTTGATACCACTCTTAATTACAGTATATGAACAGTATTCCGCACTCGTATCATAACCGCGTGAGAATATGATCATTTTTGCAGTCGAAGTTTACGGAATCTGTATGAACTTCTTCTCACCAATGACTGTTACATACTTACATGAGTCGTATGTGTACGTCTTATTTATTTGGATACTTTAGATGCGTTTGATGGAGTCTTGCTAAAGTATTAACCATAATGTTTTTTTATATCCACCAAACGGGTATATTAATGATAGTGTTAATATTTATAGAGGCCTACTCCTCACCCCTCATCCGACGAGAGCGCTCCCTTGCCCCTTACATATTTCTAATTTTGTCCCTTTAATTTATAGAAATTTCATCTCTCAACAAACCAAATATACCCCAATATATATAGTTAAAAATAACATATATACTTATTTTATTTTATTAATTAAATTTTTTATTTTACAATTTTTTAAATTTATAATTTTTTTTTAAATTTATATTTTTTTTTACTCTTATATATATATATATATATTTAGTTGTTTAATAAATACTACAAATTTCATATTTATTGTTATTATTTTGTGTTCATTTATTCATTTAATTTTTGTGATTCTTTTTTAATTTATTTAACACTACTTATGTATTATAAAAATGTTCGTATGTAATGAATCATATATATATATATATATATATATATATATATATATATATATATATATATATATATTATTATATATATATATATAATTTTTATTTGGTAAAATTATATTTTTTTTATACATAAGTAGTGTTAATTAAATTAAAATGAATAAAAAAATTAAATGAATAAAATACAATTTTTAATATTTATCAACAAAAATCAAAAAATTATAAAAAAATTATAATAAATAAATGACAAATATATATATATATATATATATTGTCATGTATAATAATGGGGGGAGTGATAAATTACAAAGGGAATGGCGTTGTGATAAAATTGCAAGGGAACAAGAGGGTGGGAGTGGTCGCCGGGGGGTAATTTGCATACTTATAATATCATAATATGAAATTATTTTTTTTACTCTAATTTATAATTTAATATATGTTCATAAGTTAGTTTATATTATGTAGTAATATTCTCTACCAAACACACCCTATATATTTTACTAATAAATTTGTAATAAAGTAATATTTTATTATTTTTTCACAAAACGTACTTTACATTTTAAAAATAAAATCAATTATATCAATTAATGATTAATTAATGGTCATTATGAATTTAATAATAAAATGGTACTTTAGTTTAGTAAAAAAAAAATTATTTCAAAATTCATACTTTTTTATAATTATTTTATCAAAATTAGTATTAAATTGTAAATAGCCCTTAAAAAAGATAATCAGTGGATTTTAAAATAATTAAAGATCTAATTATCATATATTAGGAAAAGGGTAGGACATTTTATCTTAAATTTTAAATTAATCGATACTTTAAAACCTAGTCTATTGATTTAAGTCAATTTAGCATTTAATTATGTAAATTTATCTACTATTATGTACAATTGGATTGACTTAAATCAATAGTTAAATGTTGAATTCTATATTTAAATCAAAATTGTTAGTTAAAATATCTACATTCATTTTCAAATAATATTTAATAATAAGGAAAATGACATTTAATCACCTTACAGATTGCCATAATGATATTTTAGTCCATATTTTGAAAATATAAACTTTAGTCCATGCCGTTAAAAATTCTCTCTTGATTTTGAGTCATTTTTCATCCGATTGGTATTAAATGACTAAAACATCCTAGAAATAATCCAATGATAGTAAAAATATGTTTCAAAATTTGATGAAAAGTGACTCAATTGTCAAAAAAAATATTTAATGTTCGGGACTAAAGCTTGTATTTTCAGAAAATAAAAAGATTAAAATTTGTATTTCTAAAATTATATCAACTAAAGTGTAATTATAGAATTTATAAAAATAGTTGAATGTTATGTTCCCTTAATAATAACTATATTTAAGTTACAAATTTAAGTACCCAACCATTAAGAGTGTCAATATTTTAATGATTTTTTAATCGTACCTTAAAATTTAGTTTTATATATATATATATATATATATATATATTTAGAAATACAAATTAATTTATATAATTAAACATTATATTTTTATTAAAAAAAAAAGAGCCCTAGTCGGACTCGAATTTTTTAGCCTAAGTCATGCTCGGACAAGAAAATTAAAATTTTACATTCAGACATAATTTGGACGAGTCTCGAGCTTTTTTGCTACCCTTACCAACCATAATAAATTTGTATTGCAGAGTAATTTTCAGTCTCCTCCCTAAGGTTTGATCTATTTGCAATTAGAAAGCGAAGACCGATTTATTAGAAAATGCCTCCCTACAGTCTGTTAATTTTGGAGTTGACTGAGAGAATACCATAATGCCCTTAAAACGAAAATAAAGATATGACTCACATTTCACTGTTATGATGCCAGTTGTATAACCAACCTATTATGACCAGTATAATAAATAATTAGACAATTTTATCCTATGAATATAACCAAAATTAAAGCTAAACTCATATAAAAGACTGTAATGTCTTTTTAAAGTAGTAACCTTAGATTGAATTGAAACCAAAAAGTTCACACAACATGTACCATACAGTCACAATATAACACCATCCCAAATATATAACACCATCCCAAATATACAAGTTCATGTAAAGTGGTGCTTCATGTAACACCCGGTTATCATGAACATTCTTTATGCATGAATAAAGTATTATTACACATGTAAGCACATATTAATGAGATTAAAATATGTGTACCTTTTACTGGAGGCCCAAGATAATTTTCAGTTTCAACACAAATTTTAAATGCACCCTTCAGTATTTTGGCGAGCTACATATATTTATTTTCAATTATTTCAGTGGCGTTGGAAAACTTAGACATACATATATAACTTTCATGTTAACCACTTTCCCCAATTACATGAGTAATTAAGTCAATTTTGGGCTTTAACTCCGATCTACATTGTTGTTATGAGATTTAATAGCAATTCAACATGTGAGTGATCATTTAATATTATTTTAATGAGTAAAAATTAGCCAACTTGTGGCTTAAAATATTTTGTCTCTTTCCCATTCATTCTTCACCAAAAATCCACGCTCAGGACTAGGGTTGGCAATTAGGCCCAACTCGGCCCGGGCCCGCTTGCCCGACCCTTTTTATTGGGCGAGGCTAGGGCCTTAAATAATAAGACCCTTTAGTTAAAAGGACAGATAAAGACTTTTAAAATAAAAGTCCCGAACCGGTCTTTTATTACATACAATTTAAAATTTTATATATGTTTATAAAATTATATATTTGCAATTTAAAATTATTTATTATTAGTATTGTTTAATGTACTAATATAGTATTTTATGTTTGATTATTATTTTTAAGATTGTTCAAGTTGTATTAGTATTACTTGTTACTTTCTTAGTATTTTTTTTAATAATTAGAACTTATAATGTATTTTACATGGTGTAAACTTTAAAAAAATTCATTTTATACTGAGGTTATGTCATTTTTTTTAAATATAACTATTTAATTAATAATTTTTTTAAAAATTTAGGGTTGGGTTAAGCCCGGGCCCTACCTCATATCAAGCCGGGTCTTGTCCTTTTATAAACGGACATGGCTTTTGAGGGCTTGTGTTTTAATATATTTTAAGGGCCATGGCCAAGACTTGGCCAAAGAAATAATTCTTTCAAGACTATTATATCCTCAAAAGATATCTGTTTAGATTACCTAATCGTGACTTAGAAGTTAAGTCACTAACCATCTTGATTTTCAAGAAAATCGGAACAACAGTTCCCGATGGTTTCATCTAATCTAACAATATCTAAGTCTACTGTCTTTCTAGAACATATTCTAGAATTACACAACCATAAGTAAAGTCAGAAAACCTATTCAAGTAATATATTATGCAGTGGATTAGAAGCATAATTCTATAAATAATATAGAATAAAAAGAAAACAAAGCAGAATTTTCCATAAAATTATGCACTGCCTTAGTTATGGATTTCTAACCCAGTAGTGTATCCCACTACTTTACGTATTGCCGTAATCCCCAACGGACAACGGGAATTCAATTGGTCGAGTACAAAGGTAGTTATTGATGTATTCACTAGGTCGAGTACAGAGGTTCAGCATAGTCAGTGTCAAGTAAAGTTCCATGTTAATCATTAGTAATGCATAAGGCTTGTAGTGTATTAAAAGTTTTCATGAACATAGTTGTAAAAAGAAGTATATTTGAGTATACAGTTAAAAGTATTAAAGTACATTGCTTGTTGTTGATTTGGGCAATAGTCTCATGTATGAGTTTACATTTGAGACAAAGTTTTGGTATGGATCTCAATCAGAGGCTTAGGGGATAGATCAGTCTATTCCGCGCCAGTAGCATCTCCTGGAGGGGGATGTTACAAAGATGGTATCAAAGCATGGTCTAGGGAGTCAGTGACTATAGTGGATAGAGTGTTGGGGTATTGTATATGTAGTATGCCTGTGATACTAGTGTGCGAGGCACTATCTCTCCTGTAACTGATCCTCGAGTACGTCCTCAATTCCTATAGACAGGTTAGTAAGAAATTCTCAAGCTATTCGAATATTCTTCCTTATGAAAGTAACCATAATTCTTATCCTATTTGAAAATCCTTCTGTAACCATTCGGGAGTAAAAAGAGACAGAAAACGCTATCTGAAAAGTAAGGAAACCCAAATACGATTTCTTCCCTCCTCAGAAAATTCTTTCAAACAGATCCAGTATCTTTTGAGTACCACGTATAGATAGAAAGTTTCTCGAATCATGAAGGATAGTCAGAAGATAAGAAAATCAAAAATTAGAAATAGTCAGGGAAGTTCCAATAAATATGAGATAACTAAAAAGATATAGAGATTCTAGAAACCCAAACAAGATTCTAACCTTTTACCGATACAAGTTAAGGAAACTCTTTTGACGAAGTCTATCTCATACCTATCTTACAAGAGTAATAGACTACCAGGACATAGAATACCAGAACAAGGATATCAACATCCGTTGAGATGTGAATGCTTGCCCCATCCTTCACCAGCATAGCTGAAGATCACCGTACGAAAGTTCAATATACATAATGTTATATCCTAAGACAAAAACAGAAAATACTAAAAGACATATCACCCAAAAAAGATCCAAGGAAGTTCCCGAACTTAAAAAAGAACGAAACCGACACAAGTCAAGATGAATAAGTTTGTAGTACCAGTAAGAACTTATAGATCAGACCAATGCTAATGGAAATCCTTGTAAGTTTAAAAGGACGGAACCATAAGATTAGAGGTATTCGGAAGTTAGTAAGAGTACTAGTACGAACAGTAAGGTTAAATGGAATAGTTATAGCGCATAGCAAGAGCAGTGAGCAGATATCTAAAAATTAGCCAATAGGAATGAATCACCACTAGCCTCGGAAGCATAACATGGAACCAAGAGATAGGTTATGGAAATAAATATTATAGAAGGGTGCATGAGTACTAAGGAAGTTCAGTACAGATAGTAACATAGATAACGTAAAGTAAAAATAGTAATGTAAATGGAGACCGCATGATAGTTGATAAAATTTATAGAACCTTAAGGTATGGAGAAATCTATACAGATCCCAACAGAACGGATGATAAGTCTTCTTTCTAGTAGTCTTATTCTAGAAATTATATAGACACCTAACCAGACCATCAATGTGTTGGACAATTATGACCTATAACATCATTATTTGTAAAAGACATTGTGGTTTTTGTACAAATTAACTATGTGACAAAGGAAATTGCTATTTTATCATTTTGTAATTAGATTTCTTGAATATATAAATGATAAAAATCCTTATGATTAGTTCCAGATTAATAAGATATGAGACAATATCAATCCACGAAAGGTTTAATCATTAAATATTTCTATTCGTAGTATTATCGAGACTAGACATCGATAATACAGAATAGGCTAGTATTACACTTGTGCGCGTTATGGAAGCATAACGACATAATTCTCATATATTTGGGTATTGGATACTCATATAAGTGTAATAGGAGGTTCTTTTTACCGATGGTACGGGAACAGCTTTGTTCAGGATATACTAATCGGAATCCCATTGATAATATGACTATGTGTCTATGGGAATCCGAATCAGGGTATGTGTATTTGGTCTTAACCTGAGACTTGCATCGCTAATACTTGCGACAATCAATACGTTGGTTTTGGTCGTCCGAGGCTTTAATAGGTTATGTGTACGCCTTTTCTGGGTTTATTGAGAATCATAGTGTTTTGGGTGTGATGTCAAGATGAAAGTATCACTTCGGTCATATGGAGATGATGATCATGCAGGGATACATAACTTGTACTCTATTATGTTGCAACTATCGGGATAATATGACAATGTCATGATTATCCGATTAAAGAGACTAGTTGTTAGTGATCCGATATATACTTCGTACGGGGCAGACACAATTCCAGCTTCAGGCCTAGCATGTGACATCCGATGCTGGATCGTAATACGCAATACTTAGTATACTACGTATGGTATAGATTATATATTCCTTAAAAGAATATTTCTGGAGAATTGGGTAGGCACGGTGCTTTGCTAGAAGCCAACCATATCTTGTAAATCAGTAAGAACATGGTACCGAGTACGCACGTGTTCGGATAGTCCGACGACTGGATTTACTGCCAACATATCCAGGAATCTCATGGTCACTTCCCAAAGATTCACCGATGACGTTTGACTCGAACAGAATTAATCTGGGATTAATTATGAGAGAAAGAAAATTAATCTAGGATTAATTACGGGAAGAATTTATCTGGATAAAATTCGATTAGAAGAGAGAGAACGATTAATTTGAAATTAATTGATTAAAAAATATATTCGATATATTAATTGAAATTATATTTCAATGTGGAATTGAAATTGGATTTTATTTCAGGCAAACGAATTAATTTAGAATTAATTCGTAAGTGACTTTAATAATAATTTTGCTAGGCATAATTATTTAATTAAATTATATTTAATTATGTCGCAACAGAAAATTCGTTAATTCGGAATTAAACGAACCCGAGCCCAAGCGAAGTCGCGTGTTGGATTGTTCGACTTAATTCGAAATTTACAAGTGGTGGGACCCACTTGACTTACATCAATAGTTTGACTAGTTATGGAAGTGGTTAAAGGTTAAGTGTAAATCTAAGCTTGCTTGTTTTTCACTCAACCAAAGTCCAACACTCTTTGTCATTTTTGGAATGACATTTTACCAACTTGATTTTTGGTAAATGGTAATTGAATTTTGGAAATCAATTACACAACACAAAAAAATAAATAAACTCTCTCCCTCTTACAAGCCAAAATTGTCGTGAACCTCTCCTTGCTTAGAAATTTTGCTTCAAAATTTATTCTTTCTAGCACATTCAAGGAGTTATTCAAGGTGTTAGGGAAACCAATCCTTGAGTTTGGAACACAAAGAAAAGGCTTGGAGCTCTTCTTCTTCATCAAAAGTTTTGAACTTTCAACATCCAACGAAACCGATCAATGTAAGTTTTTCTGCAACTTCTTTGAGTATTCACATGAAATCATGACTTAGAAGATCCTTGGCATGTTCTAGGAACCCATCAATGGTATCAAGAGGCTTTTCTAAGAATGAAATGACTTTAGGGTTTATATACTTTAATTTGGGGTTTTTATACTTTGAGCATGATTTCTTCAAATTGATTGTTTGTATGAGCTTGGATGATGATGAATTAGATTTATGTATCTTAAAATTTGAGAAAAATTGATTGGATAAATTTTCCCCAATTTCCTTGCTAAAGCCGAAACATGAACCCTAGGAATATCATGGTGATTTTAAACCATTGGATGTGTTTAATGCATAATAAGTATAATGATTGTTGATTTAATTAGATTGAAATCAAAATTGGATATAAATTGTGCCATATTGTCGTGAGTTAAGAAGCATGAAATTGATTGATTTTGCATCAATTGTGTTGGACATTAATTGAATAAATTAAAGCATGATAATTAGTTTAATTGGTATTTTGGAAATATTGATTTAACTAATTAATTAAGACTATTACACTTTAATAAAAATTAATGTGAAATTTGGAATTTTATATTAATTAAAAATAGTCTTTAACTTTGAATTAGGCTAATATTGTTGTATTTGGGCTTAATAGGCTTGGTTGGGCCAAGTTTGGTTTAGGACAATTGGATTGGATCCAAATCGGGCCTAAAACCATTCCATAAAATCCAAATATAATAATTGGGCCTTTAAATATTTAATTGGGCCTAATGGGCCAAAATTGATTCTATGGCAAATGGTGATTCCTTATTGGGCTTTGGTTGCCAATGTCCATGCCTTAAGAATTAATTAAAAGTCCATTGGACTTTAATTAAATTGACATTGGATGTTAATTGGGCCTTTGAGATCCATTTTGATTGGATTTAGAATCTAAATCTAAAAGGCGTTAAAATAAGTGTAATTATTTAATTTGGAATTAAATTAGAATTAGTATTTAATACAAATTAAATTGGATTTAAAATTGTAGTTCGATATAATTCAAGAATACGCACTTTGAGTACTTATTCTTAAACGAGTTGGACTCGCGCAAATCGAATCGTTGTTTGAACATTGGATGATCATTAATTCAAAGAATAATTAATTGGATTAGATTGATTGAATAACATGCTTTGTGTGAATACATGGATGTATTGTATGAATAATGTATATCAGATGGATATTAGAAGGGTGAGGGCAATTTTGGAAGTTGTTGTAATAAATTTAGAATTTATTAAATTGGACATGCGTGTCCAGCCTTATATCTCTTGACTCTTTGTATTTCTCTTCTCACCAATTCCCCTCAATGTAAATGAGGTTTCTTTAATGTATTATGTAATTGGGTAGAAGTTAGAATAATGCTAGTGGGAGAGAAGAAAGAGAGAGATTTGTTCTAGGAATAATTTGTTAAATATCCATCCGCATATCATTATTATTTATTTCACGCCTTATTATGCTTTTAGAATGCATGCTTAAGGGTGTATGATGAGACATAATAAAAGATAATAAATTGGTTGCCAATTTACGCGAAAAACCCTCAATACAATATTAAGCAATTTCCTTCCATTGAGTGGTTCTCTCTCAAGATCCAAGATTGACATTGGTTTATTGGCCAAAGTCAAGATCAATGTCCATCGTGGATGTGTTTGAACCACGAAAGCTTTATTCTATATCGCATGTCTTGGGCAGTTGTGACTTGTTGGCCAAAGTCAAGGTCAATTCTTGTTCATCAACATGGATTACGGAGCTTTCCCACTATCAATGGGTCCCGCTTAACTGGAATCATTAAACTTGTTGAGCCACAGCCAAGGTTTAGTTGATTCATAGGAAAATGTTAGGAAATATATTTGATATATTGACATATATATTGTATATATATTTCGGACTTGGAGGTCCACCTACCGGATCTAGGAATTGGATGAGATCCAATTGATCTTAAAGATCTACCTAGTTAAATATCATACAACTTGTTGGCCAAAGTCAAGGTTGTGTGTTATTTAATGGGATCCTAGCCCACTAGGAAACTAGGTTTCCCGAGTACTCAACAGAGGGTTAGAGGCTCACAGAAAAATAGTGGGAGGCCAGTATTGAATTTGCAATTTCATTCAAATACTTTACCAAATACGCGCTTTCAAATTATTTTTGTCATTTTATATATTTATATTAGTTGGACTAATATTTTATTATTTTTCTTGTAACAGTTGGACTGTACTCAAAATCGTTAAATGAATCATTAGATTATTGCAATTAAGATGGCTGGAAAGGTCAATGTTAGAGACATTATCATTGGCTAAAATATCTTTAATGGTGCAAACTTTCCTGACTGGGATATGAACCTCAGGATTGTCCTGGGAGTTGAGAGATTGCTCTATACGATAGAGAGACCTCTTGGGCCTAAGCCCGGAATTGAGAAGCTGCTTGAGCTTGAGATTTGGAAGACTCACAATGATGACAACTCAACTGCTCAATCCGTCATGTTTGCTGCAATGACCTTACAATTTCTTTGTCAAAACAAGGGATTGGATCCCTACGAAATGATGTTGAAATTAAGGGACCTTCATTGATCTAACCTTAGATAATAGAGGTACGAATTGTAGAAGAAGCTCTTTCGCTCTCGCATGTCAGAGGGTACATCTATTGAGCACCATGTGTCACAGATGATTTCTGACATCGAACAGATGAGACAGCTAGGCATAGTCTTCGAGGCTGAGACTTCCATAGATTTGATCTTATAGTCTCTTCCTGATAGCTGGAGCGGGTTCATCATGAACTATAATATGATGAACCAAGAAAATACTCTTGGAGAGTTAATGGAAATGCTGAAAGAGGCAGAAAAGGAGCTTTTAAAGGGCAAGAAGCGCGAGGCGCACTTCGCTTCGAAATCTCAGAATGCCAAGGCTTGGCCGAAGGCTTCTGGAGATGTGAAGAAGAAGAAGAAGAGAAAGGGCAAGGCCAAATCATCAAAGTCTTCTGAGAAGGAAAATGAAAAATCGCAAGATGTCTGCCTATAATGTGGCAAACGGGGTCACTGGAAGCGTGACTACCGTGAGTACAAGGCGCACATGAAGGAAGTTAAAGCGGGTAAGACACCAGCTTCATGTATGTTTGTTATTGAAATAAACATGTCTACTTCTAGTTTTAAAAATTGGATTTTTGATTCTGGTTGTGGTACTCATATATGTACTGATGTGCAGGATATCCATATTAGCAGGAGACTGGCTTCAGGAGAGATTGACCTCCGAGTTGGAAATGGGACTAGAGTCGCCATTTTGGCTGTTGGGACCTGTATTTTGGAACTGCCCTCGGGGCATGTACTTAATTTATCAAACTGCTATTATGTACCTAGTGACTAGAAACATTATATCTATATCTTGTTTAACCCAATGTGGGTATACTTTTGTATTCATAAACACATGGTGTTTTGTTTATAAAAATGATTTTGAGACATGCAGTGCTAATGTTAATAATGGTCTTTATATTTTGAATATAAATCAATCTCAAACATATAACATTACAAACAAAAGACTTAAATTAAGTAACAAAGATGAAACTTATATGTGGCATTGTCGTCTAGGATATATTAACAAGACTCGTATATCAACACTTTCGAAGAGTGGATACTTGGACGGATTTGATCCAAATTCATATGACGTCTGTGAATCTTGTTTATTAGGCAAAATGCCTAAAACACCTTTTAGTGGTAAAGGTGCACGTGCCACCGAACTGTTAGCCCTAGTTTATAGTGACATATGCGGGCCCATGTCAAGCCAGGCTAGAGGTGGATATGAATACTTTGTAACCTTTATGGATGATGCATCACATTATGGTTATGTGTATCTTATGAGACACAAGTCAGAAACCTTTGAGAAATTCAAAGAGTTTCGACACGAAGTAGAAAAACAGACCGGGAAAGGTATTCAAACATTACGGTCGGATCGTGGTGGAGAATACTTAAGCAATGAGTTTCTTGATTACTTGAAAGAGTATGTTATTCTTTCACAGTGGACTCCTCCCGGAACACCTCAATTAAACGGTGTTTCTGAACGGAGAAACCAAACTTTGTTGGACATAATAAGGTCTATTGATGAGTGGTAAATGTATCACTATTTCCCACTCATTTAACCTAATATTTTGTATAGGTTCTTGAGCTTTGTGAATATTTTGATATGTTTTATGTTATTTTGTAGATAAATAAAGTTTCAGGACTCTCTGGAGGTGATTTGGGGCCAAAATAGTGAAAAACGGACAAAAGGGCATTTTCGTCATTTCACGCATCGCGACGCGCAAGACTTTGGCATCGCGACGCCTAAAGTACGCTGATCCATGCTAACATGCTCCGGGTCCACGTGTAAGAATCTGATAAGTTTGACTTTGCTAACGTGCACCGTGCCACATGTCACCGTCACAGTCGATCTGCTAACGTACGCCGTGCCACATGTCATCATCCTACAATGCCGAAAATTGCCATCACCACGTGTCGCCACGTGTCATTACACGTGTCTGGCACCTCATCGTCCACATCATCAGTCGACCGAGACAAAGTTCCACATCAACCTCAACCAATCACAATGTGCCACATGTCACAATCCTACGGTGCCGACAATCTCTTTCGCCACGTGTTGCCATGTCAGTGCCAGGTTAGCAAAATTATTGAATCAAATTATTTGCAATCGCCACATCAGCAGATAAGAATCTGAATCGGCCAATCACGTGTTGACATGTCACCGCGTCGCGACGCAAGAACAAACTTGGCGTCGCGATGCATGGAGCTTATTGGGGCCTATAAATAGAGCTCGAAATTTCAGTTTTAGATGTACCTTCCTCTCTGAATTCTCTGATGTAAATAGAGAGTTTTCTATCTGGTGATTCCAAGCTCACAAGCGGGGTTTCCCTATCACCTTAGGATGACTCCAGTGTGTGCTAGCACTCTTGATTTTGAAACAAAATCATCACTTGCTTCTCCTTCATGTCTCGGCAGTGAGCAAAAACAGAAGAGGAAAAAACAGGTCCAAGACTGTGAGAGAGAAGAGGGAAATTTTTGGCTCCAAAACGTGTAAGGGAGAGAGAGTAGAAGTTGTAAAAGTGTTGTGTGTTTTTGTATATCAAATACCAAAAATAAAAGTCAAATACCATTTAATAAAATAATGGTATATGTCTTTCAATCACACTTGAGTGTCCAACACTCATCCATCATTTCTTATCAACTTCCATCACTATTCACTCAATCAAGTGACAAGTGATTTGACGCTTGATGTGACTTGCGGGTCGCACTTGAATTCGAAATGCCATTGCGCTCGCAAATACTCCCGGGCTCGGGTTCGCTAATTCCAAATTAACTAATTTTCCGTTGCGACGCAATTAAATAATTATGCCTAGCAAAATCATTATTCACGTCGCTAATGAATTAATTCTAAATTAACTCGTCCTCCCGAATTAAAATCCAATTTTAATTCCGCGTCGAAATCCAATTTCGTATAATATATCGAATATATTATTTATCAATTAATTCCAAATTAATCGTTCTCTCTCTTTAAATGATATTTTATCCCAGATAAAATATCTCCGTAATTGATCCCAGATTAATTTTCTCTCTCATTTAATTAATCCCAGATTAATAAAGTGTGAGTCATACGTCATCAGTGAATCTTCGGGAAGCGACCCATGAGATCCCCAGATATGTTGGCAGTAAATTCGGTCGTCGGACTATCCGAACACGTACATACTTAGTACTACATTTTTACCAATTTACAAGACAAGGTTGGCTTCTAGCAAAGCGCCATACCTATATAATTCTCTAGAAATATCCTTACAGGAATAAGTGATCTATATCAGGCGTAGTATACGTAGTATTGCGTATTTCGATCAAGTATCAGATGTCACATGCTAGGCCTGGGGCTGGAATTGTGTCTGCACCGTACGAAGCATATATCGGATCTCTGGTAACTAGTCTCTACAATCGGATAAACATGACCTAGTCATTTTATCCCGATGACTGCAGTACATAAGAGAACCAGTTTCGTATCCTACGTGACCATCATCTCCACTATGACTGGAGTGATACTTCCGTCTCGACATCACACCCAACACACTACGATTCTCAATATACCCAGCAGAGGCGTACACAAAACCTGTTAAAGCCCTGGATGACCAAAACCAAAGTATATTGATTGTCGCAAGTATTAGCGGAGCAAGTCTCAGGTTAAGACCAAATACACCTACCCTGGTTTCGGACTTCCATAGACACATAGTCATACTATCAATGGAATTCCGAGGGGTCTATCCAGAGAGAAGTTGTTTTTCGTACCATCGGTAAAACACAACCTCCTACTACACTTGCATGAGTATTATATACCCAAATATATGAGAACTATGTCGTTATGCCTTCACAACGCGTACAAGTGTAATACTAGTATTTTCCGTATTATCGATGTCCAATCTCGATAATACTCTGACTAGGGATATTTAATGATTAAACCTTCGTGGATTGATACTGCCTCATATCATCTCAATCCAGGAACAAATCATAAGGACCTCCTATCATTTATACATCTTGGTAATCTAATTACAAATGATAAGAGAGCAATTTCCTTTGTCACATAGTTAATTTGTACAACATCGCTATGATTTGTACAAATAGTGACACTATTGGTCATAACTGTCCAACAATCTCCCACTTGGCCTATAGCCAGTCACTCAAGTGTCCTACACCCGAACTATGTACGGTTCGCTCAAACTGCTGAGGAAAGGCCTTCGTATGCGGATTTGCATGATTATCATCTGATGTGATTTATTCGATCATCACATCACCACGATGTATGATCCGAACGAATCAGATGAATAGTTGAATTATGTATCTGGATCGTTGATGAGACCATTAATTCTTTAGGCTGCGTTGTAGCCTAGCTCAGCTGCTAACAGAACTATATCTAATCTAATTAGATTATTATCGACCCAAATGGCTTCTATTGCTGCCTCAGCCGCAGCAATAACCCGCATTTGTTGCTTATTTGGTAACAGTATCTTGCTTGGAAGATTTCCAGCACACTGTTCTGTTATTCAAACTGTATAGTACCGTTGTTACGACTTATAGTCGTTTTTATCGGTTAGGAAACTTGCAGCAGTGATCCCAGTCACTCCAAGTTCTCATTCTCTATAGTTTAAGACATCATCCTTAGTTTTCTAAGATACTAAAGGATGTTCTTAACATCAATCCAGTTACTATCACTTGGATTGGCCTGATTGTGAATCCATATGCTCAAAGCGTATGAGACACTAGGTCACATATATTTTTCAATGTACGAGTTCTCGGAGAGTATTAACAACTTTAAATCTATCCCAGTAGATCTTTATTCATAGAATAAAGGTTGTTTCTCTCAAGAATTCTACGGAGAATTTTCATGAAAGCAAAACTTTCACCGATTATAATTATGGGAATCTCATTTCCAAGAAATGATATGTTATCATTATTTATAGGACATTCATTGTCAGTGCACTCCCACTAACCTCCTTATATATATAAGAATCATTTTCGTTTTGAATTAAATCATACACCATTATGATTACATCAAAATGATAATTCCAAGAACGCTATGCTTGCTTCAATCCATTCATGGATCGAATAACCTGCAAACCTTGTTTGCTAGTTTTGGTACGACAAAACCGTCAGGATGTTGTAAACATCCTCCAAAAGGTTTTCGTTAAGAAAAACTGTTTTGACATTTAGCTGCTACATTTCATAAATGAAACATGCAGTATTAGCAAGCATTATCCAAATGGATTTACCAATGGAAACATGTAAAAGGTATCGTCGTAATCGACACAATGTTGATAATGATACCTTTTCGCTACAAGCCTAGCTTAGTACGTTTGTATGTTGCCTTCCATGTTTGTCTTCCTTGAAGACTTATATAGTACCAATAGGCACAACGCCTTGCGGTACATCAACTAGTATCCAAACTTGGTTGATATACATGGAATCTATTTTGGACTTTATGGCACTTTGCCATAAACGGGAGTCGATACCTTGTATCACTTCCTCATACGTAGTCAGTTGGTATTCCTCAATAAGATTGACATCTTTATGAGGTGAGATCAGAAACCCATACCCCAGGTTGTTTTCTGACTCTCTCCGACTTACGTGGTTCTTGAGTATTCGAAGATTATTGGTATAGTTTCATCATTGATGAACTATTTGTGTTCCAATAAGGAATCGGTGCCTTGAATAGTATTACTTCGATTTTAATCGAGTTTTACTATCCTCCCACTTACCACTGCATATTGGTATTCCTCTTAGGAAAACCGCATGGTGAGCAACAATTACATTGCTCTCATGTGAGTTGTATAAGTACTATACTTTGGTTTCCCTATGATAACCTACAATTTGGCACTTATCCGATTTGGGTTCTAGTTTGGTATCATCCAAACATATGCCTAGCATACCCAAATCTTCAGGATTAAGAAAACCCAGTTTCTATCCTGTTCATATCTAATATAAAGTCTGCACTGTTTATGCGTATCAGTTGAAGGAAATGGTAGCTCAGAGCGACTCATGATCAACCTTATCATGTCCAACAGAATTTGGTTTCTCTGTTCGGACACACCGTCAAATTTATGTGTTCCGGGAGGAGTCCTCATTGGAAGAATACTGTACTCTTTCAAGTATTGAGAAACTTATTGCTTAAGTATTTTCATCATTGTCTAACCATGACTGTTTAATACTTTAGCCGATCTGTTTGTCTACTTCGTGTCGAAATTTTATGAAAGTTTACGATTTATGTTTCAAAAGAAACACATAACCATAATGTGATGCCACATCCGTAAAGGTCACAAAATATTCATATCCACCTCTAACCTAGCTAGATATGGGCCCACTTGCTTCACTATGAACTAGGGCTAATAGATCGGTAGTATTTTCACTTTTACCAAGTAAAAGTGTTTTAAGCACTTTGCCCAATAAACTAGATTCGTAGAATTTATTTGAATAGTATCAAATATGTCCTAGTATCCACTCTTCGAAAGTGTGGATATATGAGTCTTGTTTATTGTGTCCCAGACAACAATGCCACAAATAAATCTCATATGATCAAATCAGTTTGAGCTATTAGTTCGTCATATTATACATTTGAGATTTATTTATATTCAAAATATAAATACTGTTATTCACATCTAATGTGTTTATCTCAATATCATCTTTATATAATGAAACACTTTAGTGTTCTAGAATATAAAGGTATATCCGCAACGGATTAAACCCTAATATAGAGATAATGTGTCTAGTCAAACTAGTTACATTTTAACAGTTTCCTAATTTAAATACACACCCGAAGGGTAGTTTCTAAACTTAGGTATCTACGGTTAAAACAACGACTTTCGTCCCGTCTTCAATCCGCAGATAAATCTCAACTGAAGTCAGTATCCTGCTTATCAGCAGATTCCACACACCATTACATATTTATGTACCATATCCAGTATCTAAAATCCAATTTTAGTACTAGTAGTGAACATATTTTATGACAAACATATTTGAAGTCAGAGCCTTGTCCGTTCTTCAATTCCTTCATGTCTGCCTTGTCCATACGGCAGTCACGCTTCCGTGTCCCCGTTTGCCACAATTAGGTAGACATTTTGGGATGTGTCCTTTATCTTCCAAGAAAATTATAATGATTTTGCCTTTGCCATTTTCCACACCCCAGAAGCCTTTGGCCAAGCCTTGGCCTTCTATAATGTCGAAGTAAGATGCGCCTTGTGCTTCTTGCCTTATTGCAAACTTTTGGCTTTATCTCCTTGAGAATAGCCATTAACTCTCCAAGAGTTTACTATTGAAATTTAGTACTTCTAAGATCTAATGATAGATCTACGAAGATCCTTCAATTTCATTATCATACTATAAGGATCTAATCCTTAATTCTGATTAAGAAAATAATGAGTCTATTTGGCAAGTTTATTGGATTAAGCACTAAAGTTATCATCACATGAATATTCCAAATATCATGTTCTACTATTTGCTCAACTCCGGGCTTAGGCCTAATATGTTATTTTATCAAATAAAGTAACTTATTAGTTTCCAAGACCATCCTGAAATTTTATTCCCAATTTAAAAATTAAAGTCGTTTAAATATATTTTCACCTAGAATTATGTTTTAAACACTAATATTTCAATTTATCTTGATTCTAATAGTCCAACTATTTAATCAACGATTTCAGGTACTATTTATTATAATGATTACTATAGTCTAACTATATAATCAAATATAATTAATAGATTAATTCAATTATATTGATTACTATAATCCAATTATAAAATCAACTATTAATTGAAATTGTTTGAACAAAGTCCAACTGCTTAATTAAAACAACTATTAAATATTAGTCCAACTAATATATTAATTTAACGACGAATAATTTGAATGAGCGCGTATGACAAGTAACTAAACGAATATTGCAAATTTAATACTTGCCTCCCACTATTTTTCGGCGAGCCTATAACCCTCTGTGAGGCACTCGAGAAACCTTGTTTCCTAGTGGGCTAGGATCCCGTTAAATAACACACAATCTTGACTTTGGCCAACAAATTGTATGATAATTAACTAGATAGATCTCTATGATCAATTGGATCCCATCCAATTCCTAGATCCAGTAGGTGAACATCCAAGTCCGAAACATATATATCTTATATATGCCTATATATCAAATATATTGCCTAACCTTTTTCCTCTGAATCAACTAAGCCTTGGCTTTGGCACAACAAACTTAATGATCCCAGTTAAGCGTGACCCATTGACCTTGGAAAGCTTCGTAATCAATGTTGATGGACAAGAAGTGATCTTGACTTTGGCCAACAAATCACAATTGGGACAAGACACCGATATGGAACAAAGCCTTCATGATTCAAACACATCCTCGATGGAAAAAGGCCTTGACTTTGGCCAACAAACCAATGCCAGTCTTAGATCTTGAGTAAGAATCACTCAATGGAAGGAAAAAAACGCTTAATATTTTGTGAGGGTTTTTTCGCGTGCAATTTGACAACCAATTTATTATCTTTGTTAAGGTCTCATCATCATACACCCTTAAACATGCATTCTAAACACATAATAAGGCGCATATAAACAAAATAATAATGATATGAGGATGGATACTTAACACATTGTTCCTAGAACAAATCTCTCCCTTTCTTCTCTCCCGCTAGAAAAAGTATTACTTCTACCCGATTACATAACACTTCTAAAGAAACCTCATTTACATTGAGGGGAATAGGTGAGAAGAGAAATACACAGAGTAAGGAGGTAATAGGCTGGACACGCAGGTCCAATTAATAAATTCTAAATTTATTACAACAATTTCCATAATTGCCCCACCCATCTAATATCCATCCAATATACATTATTCATGCATCGCAACCATGTATTCACACAAGAATGTTATCAATCAATCTAATCCAATTAATTAATCTGATAATTAATGACCATCCAATGTTCAAACAACATTTGATTTTGCGCGAGTCAAACTCATTTTACGAATAAGTACTCAAAGTAAGAATTCTTGAATTAAATTAAACTACAACATTAAATCCAATTTAATTTATATTTAATACTAATTCATTTATTTAATTCCAAATTAAATATTACACTTTATTTATAAACCTTTACGACTTAGATTCCAAATCTAACCATTACGGGTCTCAAAGCCCGATTAACATCAAATGTTAATTTAATTAAAGTCCAATGGGCTTTTAATTAATTTCTTTAAGGCGTGGGCTTCGGAAAACAAAGCCCAATCAAGGAATAACCTCATAAGCCTAGAAATCAATTTAGGCCCAATTAAAATATTAAGGTCCATTAGTCATAATTGGACTTTATAGATATGGTTTTGGGCCCAATTGGATCCAACTAATTTAGCCTAAACCCATCTTGGTACAACCAAGCCCAATTAGCCCATTTACAACTTTACAAGCCCAATTTCAAAATTAAGCCCAATTAATTAAACTACAAAATTCCAAATTTCATATTTAATTAACCAAAGTGTATTGCCATAATTAATCACCCAAATTAACATTTCCAAAATATCAATTAGCCTAATTAATTATGTTCATTTACATCAAAACATGTCCAACACATTTTAAACAAAAATCAAACCCAAACATGCTTATATAGTCTCACAATCATGAGGTATTTTGTCCAATTTCAAATTCAATCCAATTAATTCTTAAATCAACAATTACCCAATTGATCTCAACTCATCCAATGAATCAAAAATCAAAAAATCACCATGACCTTTAGGGTTCATCATTCTCGGACAAGCCTTAAAAATTGGGGAAAAATGATCCAATCCAATTTTCATGAAATTGATCTAATCAAACATCAATTAAACATCATCCAAGCATACTCAATCAATTAATTTAATCAAATCATGCTCAAAATCAATTTACCCAATTTTAACACTAAGTTCAAGTTTCATGCTTTTACTCGCTCTGATACCATTGTTGGAGTTTCTACGGTCCCGATGATCGAATATAAGCAATGAAACATAAGTGCGAATACATGAAGAAGTTGCAGAATACTTACATCGATCGGTTGAGGCGATGCGGTGAAGAATAAAGCTTTTCTGCCTTCCTTGGAAGATCACGACAACATGCAGTTTTTGTGCCTTCCAATTTTCGGCCATGGACTCCATTGTTGTCTTCAAGCTCCAAGCTTCTCAAATGGTGATTCCAAGCTCACAAGTGGGTTCCCTATCACCTTAGGCTGACTCCATTGTGTGCTAGCACTCTTGATTTTGCAACAAAATCATCACTTGCTTCTCCTTCATGTCTCAGCAGTGAGCAAAAACAGAAGAGGAAAAAACAGGTCCAAGACTGTGAGAGAGAAAAGGGAAATTTTTGGCTCCAAACCGTGTAAGGGAGAAAGTGTAGAAGTTGTAAAAGTTTTGTTTATTTTTTTTATATCAAATACCAAAAATAAAAGTCAAAAACCATTTAATAAAATAATGGTATATGTCTTTCAATCACAATTGAGTGTCCAACACTCATCCATCATTTCTTATCAACTTCCATCACTATTCACTCAATCAAGTGACAAGTGATTTGACGCTTGATGTGACTTGAGGGCCGCACTTGAATTCGAAATGTGAGTGCGCTCGCAAACACTCCCGGGCTTGGGTTCACTAATTCCAAATTAACCGAATTTCCGTTGCGACGTAATTAAATAATTATGCCTAGAAAAATCACTATTCACGACGCTAACGAATTAATTCAAATTAACTCGTTCGTCCGAAATTAAAATCTAATTTTAATTCCGCGTTGAAATCCAATTTCGTATAATATATCGAATATATTATTTATCGATTAATTCCAAATTAACCGTTCTCTCTCTTTAAATCATATTTTATCCCAGATAAAATATTTCCGTAATTAATCCCAGATTAATTTTCTCTCTCATCTAATTAATCCCATATTAATATAGAGCGAGTCCTACATCATCTGTGAATCTTCGGGAAGCGACCCATGAGATCCCCTGATATGTTGGTAGTAAATTCGGTCGTCGGAGTATCCGAACACGTACGTACCTAATACTACGTTTTTACCGATTTACAAGACAAGGTTGGCTTCTAGCAAAGCGCCATGCCTACCAAATTCTCTAGAAACATCCTTACATGAATAAATGATCTATATCAGGCGTAGTATATGTAGTATTGAGTATTTCGATCTAGTATCGGATGTCACATGCTAGGCCTAGGGCTGGAATTATGTCTGCCCCGTACGAAGCACATATCGGATCTCTGGTAACTAGTCTCTATAATCGGATAAACATGACCTAGTCATTTTATCCCGATGACTGCAGTACATAAAAGAACCAGTTCCGTATCCTACATGACTGATGAGTGGTATTTATACCACTATTTCCCACTCATTTGACCTAATGTTTTGTATTATTTCTCGAGTTTTATGAACGTTTTGATGTGTTTTGTTGTTATTTTGCAGATAAATAAAGTTTGGACAGCACTGGAGGCAATTTGAGACAAAAAGGGCAAAATCGTCATTTTCGAGTCGCGACGCTGAGGACTTGCGCATCGCGACGCTTAACCTGCGCCGGATCTGCTAATATGCACCGTCGCCATGTGTCAAAATCTGATTGGTCAACTTGCTAAAATGCGCCGTGCCACGTGTCACCATCACAACAGACTTGCTAACGTGCGCCGGATGCCACGTGTCACCCATCCAACGGTGCCGACAGTTGCCGACAGTGACGTCAGCGTGACGTCATCAATGACGTCATGAACAGTGCCACATCATCACTCTGACGTAAGCAATGACGTCATGAACAGTGCCACGTCATCAGATAAGATCTGAGCCGTCGAATCACCGCGTGACACGTGTCACTGTATCTGGCATCGCGACGTGGAACTGTTCCAGCGTCGCGACGCGAAGACCCATCCGCGCCTATAAATAGAGCCTGAGATTTCATTTTTTGTTGTACCATTTCCTCTCCCAAATCTTATGTAATTGGGAGTTCTTCTCTCTCTAAGTTTCTTTAATAAAGTTTTGTAATTTTTAATTACGTTCTGTAAAAATAATAATTACTTTCTTTATTTTACAGTTTTTACTACTCATTATGAGGAGGTAACTTCCCTCTGTTAAGGTAAAGGTAATTCTTTTACTATTACTTCTTAGATTATTCTCCATAATTATAATATATTCAAGTTTTAAATTGACTTAATCAGGATACCGCCATATTGGTCGGTGGGTAATAAAATTCATATTCCGCCTTTATGGCTGGTTTATTTTAAATTCCGCCTTTATGGCTGGTTTATTTTAAAATCCGCCTTTATGGCTGGTTTATTTTAAGTTCCGCCTTTATGGCTGGTTTATTTTCATTCCGCCTATATGGCTGGTTATTTTGATTCCGCCTTTATGGCTGGTTATTTTAAAATGATTCCGCCTTTATGGCTGGTTTTAAACTAATTAAATCAAAATACCGCCTATATGGCTGGATGAAAATGTTTTGCAAAGCTTATATTATATTATGGGAGAAATCTAATTAGTATATAGTAGAAGTAATTCCTTTTTACCTTAGCAATTTTATTTTAATTCACTTTCAGCATTTATTTTACCACATTTACTTTATGCAATTTTATTTAAGTCCTTTAAGTTTTTAGCCCTAGTTATGTGTCGTAGCTAAGTTAGTTATCCAGGGTTGTGATGAATTTCAATTTAACTGGTTTATAAGGGTTAAATTATAGTTTGGGTAATTTAAAGATTTATTTATTGAGTCTTAATCTTAAAGCTCTTTAATTAACTGGCCATTAATTAAATTGATTAGGTAAACTTAAAATGAACTAGACATAGGGATTTTAAGTTTAAGACCTTAGACTCAATAGCCCACGATCTTCTTGAGGATAGATAACCCTTTTAATAGATTTCCTTACAGAATAGAATATACCTGTTAGGCGGGGGTAGCCATAATTTGAGCTTGAACTTAATGAATCTAGGTAATTTGGTTGACATAGACATATGGTTCAATTGAATTATACTAGATATTTGTAATTGACCATCGGAAGAGGCTTTTACATAATTTAGTGTTCCAGGTTAGTAAACTGATTTATTACACAAACATAAAATAATCACTTCATCTTTTAAATGATATTAAAAGAAATCACAACCTTAAGAACTTTGTGTCTTTTATTTTCCTTAGTATTTCTTTTATCTTTTTATTTATTTATTTAGCAAATCTTCAATCATTTAAAGCTCTTAATTAACTGGCCATTAATTAAATTGATTAGGTAAACTTAAAATGAACTAGACATAGGGATTTTAAGTTTAAGACCTTAGAATCAATAGCCCACGATCTTCCTTGAGGATAGATAACCCTTTTAATAGATTTCCTTACAGAATAGGAATATACCTGTTAGGCGGGGGTAGCCATAATTGGAGCTTGAACTTAATGAATCTAGGTAATTTGGTTGACATAGACATATGGTTCAATTGAATTATACTAGATATTTGTAATTGACCATCGGAAGAGGCTTTTACATAAGTTAGTTCCAGGTTAATAAATTGATATTACCCAACTATAAGATAACTACTTCATCTTTTAAATAATA
>SKCR01000532.1:0-28983 GCA_019454045.1 Zanthoxylum bungeanum | reverse complement strand
CGACTTTCACCTAGATAGAAAAACCCAAATTTTGTTTGATGAAATAAGAAGAAAAAGTGAAGAAAAATAAGAAAAGCTTAAGGATTTTTGGAGATTAGAGGTAATCTATGTCATCCTTGAGCTTAGAAAATTGTTTTACATGTTCTTGTGTTCCTATAATATTCTTAGGGTTTCTTTACTTGTTCAAATTTGGGGCTTTTTGGATTCGGTGGATGAATTGGAAGTATAATGCATGTGTGAATAAATATTGAACTATATTAAAGTAATATAGGTTCAATTTGTTGTTGGACAATCTTGTTGCCATTCTAGAGTGTGATAACCACTCTTATTATGCCTAGAATTGTTCTCGAGTTCTTCATGTGTGATGGCTTTGAATGGGTGTTTGATTAATTAGATTAATCTTTAAAAAGAAAAGGTTTTAAAGCATGAATTTTTGGCAATTTCGGTCACTATTTCAGACCTGGAAATGATTCTGATTTTCTGATGAAATTGATATCTTATGAATATTTTGATGTGTTTTGGGAGATGGAACAATTGCCAGAAAGTTTTTTCGAGTTGAAATAAGCGAAAACGGCTAAAAACGGCATTACCGGGTGGATTTTGAGCCAACTGGGAGACGTTTGTCCAAAAAGTGAATATGTCAATGTTCAGACATCCCATGAACTGCCATGACACTATTAGGGCTGACCTGGACAGTCCCCAGAAGTGTCGAGTGGTCGGTTCAGTCAAAAACATATTTTACGGAACAATATTTTGCGTAAAAGTTTCGTGAAGTTTCAACATTATTTATGTTAATATTTGATATTGAATAAATAAGTGTAGGTATTGCATTTTTGCATATTAGCCCGATGATGAGTCTCGTATGGAGACACTACCTCTTTAGTTGTGAAAGTCGCGGGAAACGAACGTTGGAAGGGTAAAGTTGGAAATTAGCATTTTGTCAGATTAACTCGCTTGTTTCGCTTCGGGTTCGCTTGTTGGACCTCTGTTTTAAAACACACCAAACCCATTAAATCACAAATTAATAATTAAAACATTTAAAATACATGTCACTAATTAAATTAAAACCAATTAAATTAAACTTAAATTAAATTAAATTAAATCACATTCACCAATTAAATTAAACTTGAAATTAAATTAAAATCTAATTAAATTAAATTCCTAATTTAAATAAAACACATTCCTAAAAGTAATTAAATCACCTAACAATTTAAATAAATCCCATGGATCCCTTGCATAATTAAAATAAATCACATCCTTAATTAAAAAGAATAAATCAAATCACTTCCCTTAATTAAAAGATTTCCCTTATCATATTTTAATTAAAGATATTCCCATCAATACACAATCCTTCTCCTTCTCAAATAAGGAAAGTCATCACCCCTTTGCCTATAAAAATAACCCTTCTCCACACGATTCAAACCCTAGCTCATTCACAAAAAAATAACCAAAGAGCTCATTCTCACATCTACTCACAACAGAAAAATAATAAACCCTAATTCATTAAACGCCACCCCACTAACGCACAGCTCTCCCCTACACATTAAACGCCAAAGACTTAGCCCTCATTCACGCCAAAGACCTAGTCCTCAAGCACTCACGTAAAACCTATACAAATCACGAAACCCTAACTCATCATAGCCTCACCGACACGCTGGATCAGCCCACTTAACGCCACAACCCTCCATTAAGCAAGATCAACAAATCCAAAACCTGCCCTCACCGACTCCACCCACACATAGTCAACGCACAAACAGCCACGCACAAAACAAACTATAGCTACACACATCACACACTACAAACAGCCACGTGAAGCCACAAATCAGCCCACTCTCTAACCGACAATAAACCCTAGCCCTTAAATCGTGAACAAGACACACCCCTCCTACAAACTAAATACCCGTCCCCATTCTTCACGTGGAACACACGCAAAGAAACCACTGCTCATTAACCAAATAACCTTCAGCAACCCTTTTCTTCACGTCCCTAAACCCTCACAGCAACCCCTTCAATTAACGCCCCAAACTGTCCAAAAATCCACCGCAAACTGCATCAAAAACAGCAGCCATAATCCCCTCTCCAAAACCGCAAAAACAGTCCTTAAATTACCAATAAACAGTGATAAGAAAATAGAACAAAAATAGCAGCGAAATGGAGTGAAAACAGCAACCCAGACAGCGAAACAGCGAGGAAAGACGTTGGGTTGGTGAACTAAAAGAGTAGCGGATCATTCACTCTTCAACGGACGTGTAACGCCCTTTCCTGAGATGACAAAAGAGGTTATACCTGACGGCACCTTTTTACTTATATTCTTTCGTTTTATTTTATTTATTTTAAAATATTATTGCATGAGAGTCGTTTGAAGCATGATGTGATTGTTGGATGAGCGGGATATGTGTTCCCTTTTTGGGTATATTGGATGGAAACCCGGACGTAAATTCCGTAGCCGATTCCGAATGGATGGTAGTGCGGTCTGCAGTCGGGATACAGTGTCACATACCACTTAAAATATACATATCTCGTCTCATCCAAATTTGTATTGAGCATGTTATGGTTCGTAGGTTGTTTTTTTTTTTTTTTTTTTAAGCATGATTTAATTTAGTTCATTATTTAACTTTCAAAGCAAGATTATGTTATTTAGGTATGTTGTTTCTTTATTCCTTATGCATGAAGTTTTGTCTAGTTTATGTTAATGTTTAATTAGTTATTTGTTTATTTCGGTTTAATGGTTTAATATGCTCGTTGTGTTGCATTGCGTGTTTGTTGTTTAAAGATTTATTTTCAAGCATGCAAACTTAGATTATGAGTTAGTTAGATGAAAGCATGTTAGATCTAAGTACCCTTTGAGCATGATTATTGAGTAGACTCGGTTGATTTATTGCATAAATTATATCATCACAAGTGACATAAGTAAGGGACCATTCCGAACCCAACGATTTGAGGTCTTCCCTTGCGAGGGGTGAGTGCAGCCTTAAATCTTTATCCCGGTTCACAACGGGTGGCAACTTCATGTTATTTCGTACTCCCAACTAGGCCGCGAGCCTAGAAACAGCGTCGCCGATTTCTGTTGTCTACAGACTGGTGACTCCACTGGGGATTAGAGAATCGGCCTCAAAATCATGTCTTGTGATGTGTATAATTTGTGCATTAGTTGACCATTTCTATAGTGGGTTGATGGGGTTAATCAAAGGCTTTGTTGAAGCTAGGTGATGGTTGGGTGTCTTCCTTCACTCACTACCCTTCGGGGAAAAGTTGTGAAGGCACCTAGATAAATGATCCCTTGTAGCTCGTTGTGACAGACTAGTTTGGAGGACTCGTTGTTTATTCCTGTCACCAAGCGATAAGAGCCTAAGGGGCTTGGGTACTTAAGAGAGCCTCGCTCCACCCTCTCTTTGGGGAATCTACAACGGGAAATCCATTTGACAGTCAATCACACACCATAACTCGTTGGCACGTACCTTTAGGTATAAAAAAGGTGCGCTCACTTGGTCGCTCGGACCCTTGAGTGAGGAGACCTAGTTGTGGGCAATCCTTCATCGACGGGAGCTTTTGTCTATACCCCTGTAAACCCGCGTATGAATTATAGTTGTAGGATCGGTAGAGATTATTCCTTTATGTTTTGGACCATTGTCATTTGGATTCAGTTGGACTTGTTGTCTTGAGGTATGGGCTTGTTGGGCCATTTAAACTGGGACGAGTCTGTGCTTTATGGAAATCAGGCAACTAGTGTAAAATTCTTATGAGCTTATATATTACATACATCGCACGCATCTCATGCATACATGCATCATGTTAACCCCCTTGTCTTAAAAGCCATCATAGATATCCGTTGGGTTAGGAAAAATAAGACTTGTCAAAGAAGAGTTTAGCAAACATGGATAGCGGGGAAAAGGAAATCGAGAAACAGAAAACCTTACGGCAAGGATAGAAAGACCATTGGGGGGCCTTCAAAAAAAAAGAGAAAAAAAAGAGAGAAAAAGAAGAAAAAAAAGAAAAAAAAGAAAAAAAAAAGAATGAAAATGGTTGTTTTCTTTTAGTCCTTGATAGTTAGACATAAGTCCGATGATGAAATTGATTTCTTTAAGGTGAAACCTTAGAAACAATAAACTCTTGATGTGCTTTTATCTGATACTTTGAGTGATTGATCTATGATAGACTCGTAAGCACTTCACTATAGGTTCTTAGCAGTGAAAACCTGAGTGGTTAGCAAAGTGACTAGTTAAGAAATTATAGGTCGGTGAATGACCGTTTAATTAGATGTCTATCCTGATTTGCTTGTGTTATGATGTGTGATATGGTTGAAAATGAAAGAAAAGTCTCTAAAGAAAAGAATTGAACCACCTATAACCAATAAACGTGAAGCTACCCATGGGCGAGTATTAGGACCACCATGAAGAGAAATGCTACCTTAAAGGGTATGTGTGTTGAAAAAAGAGAAAGAATGAAAAAAAAAGAGAAAAGAAAAGAAAAAAGAAGTTCAAAATGAAAAAGAGAGAGACAAAAAAAGAAATAAAAACCATACCACATTGAAAAAGCAATTGCAGGCATAATTGAGACATCTAGGTTGGTTTGACCCATCGATCCCGATTTTTGAAACGAAATCATCGAGTTAGCTTACCTAAGGATTAAGCTGTGAAAGAACATTTGCGCACACACACTTCGAGTCTGGCATAGATCATTTGTTCAAAGACTTGGATTTGAGTTGCATCGAATGTTTTGAAGGTTATCTGGTTTCATTACTGAGCATTCTTTGAGGACAATGATATGTATAACTATTGGGACTATTCGTGTAGCATGTGATATAGTATGATGAAATGGAAGGGCCCACCATGTGGTTCATCTTGACCAAGTGCAAACAGCGGAGAGTAGTAAAGCTAAACCAAGACTGGGGGCGACCAGTCTCCCACATCGTGAATCCGGGACATAACAAGATATTGAGCCATGAGACCAGAGAGAAGATTGAGCAATCACTTGGAGAACTGGCGGAAGACCTAACCCAACGGAATAGGAAATTCATTCATGCATACATGCATACACGTAACGTATTTTGCATTCTTTTTGTGTTTGTTTCGTTTTGTATTCACAGAAGAAAAAGAGAAAGCGGCAAAGACAAGCCAACCAGAATCAGCAACATATGAGTAGTAGTTTTGGGGATGAGTCCCATGGTTGAGGCCCATATCAGTTTTAGTTTTGGGGATGAGTCCCGGGGACGAGGCCCGTACCAGCATTGATATCATTTTTAGGGATGAGTCCCAGGGTTGAAGCCCGCGTTGTCAGCATCAGTTTCAGGAATGAATCCTAGGGCCGAGGCCCATATCAGCAGAGTTTTGGAATGAATTCGGGAATGAATCTCATGGTCGAGGCCCACATCGTCAAAGTTTCGGGAATGAATCCCAGGGCCGAGGCCCACACTATCAGCAGTTTGGGGAATGAATCCCAGGGTGGAGACCCACATCGTCAGAGTTTCGGGAATGAATCCCAGGGTCGAGGCCCACATCGTCAGAGTTTTGGAATGAATCTGGGAATAAATCCCAGGGATGAGGCCCACATTGGCATCAATATCAATTTTGGGGATGAGTCCCAGGGTCGAGGCCCACATCAGCATCAGTTTGGGGATAAGTCCAGGGTCGAGGCCCATATCAACATCAGTATCAGCTTGGGGCGGGGCCCACTTCAGTTTTGGGCGAGGCCCACGTCAGTATCAGTTTGGGGCGAGGCCACTTCAGTATCAGTTTGGGGCGAGGCCCACTTCAGTATCAGTTTGGGGCGAGGCCCACATCAGCATCAGTCCAGGGTCGAGGACCCACTACATCATCAGTTCGAGGGCGAGGTCCATATTGTCAGCAGTGTTGGGTCGAGGTGCCCACTACATCATCAGTTCGAGGGCAAGGTCCCTATTGTCAGCGGTGTTGGGTCGAGGTGCCCAGGGTCGAGGTCCCCCCGTTGTCGGTTGCAGTTCTGGAATGTGTCCCAGGGTCGACGGCCCACTGCATCATCAGTTGTAGTTCCGGGATGCGTCCCGAGGGTCGAGGGCCCACTACGTCATCATTTTTAGGATGTGACTCAGGGTCGATGGCCCACACATCTGTTACAGTTCCAGGATGCATCCCAGGGTCGAGGGCCCACTGTATCATCATCAGAATAAGTCTTGCCGGGTATGCCAATCTGGGGGCGAGGCCCACATTAGCATCAGTAGCAGTCTTGCCAGGTATGGAAATCAAGGGGCGAGGCCCACGTCATTATCAATATTAGTTCTGCTGGGTATGGCTTTCTGGGGGCGAGGCCCACATTAGTTAAGTATCAACTCTACTAGGTACGACACTCCAGGTATGGAGACAACAGATTAGTTCTGCCAGGTACGGCACTCTCAGTATGGAGATATCAGTTCTGCCAGGTACAACACTCCGGGAATGGAGATATCAAATCAGCCAAGTACGGCACTCCGGGTATGGAGACATCAGATCAGTTTGCCAGGTACGACACTCCAGGTATGGAGATATCAGTTCAGCCAGGTACGACAACCAGAAAACTACGACACCCTAGGTACGGGGTTAACATTCAGACATTTGTGGCACTCTAGGTACGGAGGCGTCACCGCGACACCCTAGGTACGGGGTTAGCATTCAGACATTTGTGGCACTCTAGGTACGGAGGCGTCACCGTGACACCCTAGGTACGGGGTTAGCATTCAGACATTTGTGGCACTCTAGGTACGGAGGTGTCACCGCGACACCCTAGGTATAGGGTTAACACTCAGACATTTGTGGCACTCTAGGTACAGAGGCGTCACCGAGACATCCTAGGTACGGGGTTAGCACTCAGACATTTGTGGCACTCTAGGTACGGAGGCGTCACCACGACACCCTAGTTACGGGGTTAGCACTCAGACATTTGTGGCACTCTATGTACGGAGGTTTCACCGTGACACCATAGGTACGGGGTTAGCACTCAGACATTTTGTGGCTCTCTAGGTACGGAGACGTCACTGCGACACCCTAGGTACGAGGTTAGCATTCAGACCACAACGACGCCCTAGGTACGGGGTTAGCACGCCAGGTACGACATGTAGACTATTCAGACATTTTGTGGCTCTCTAGGTACGGAGACGTCACTGCGACACCCTAAGTACATGGTTAGCATTCAGACCACATCGACGCCCTAGGTACGGGGTTAGCACGCCAGGTACGACATGTGGACTATTCAGATATTTATGGCTCTCTAAGTAAGGAGACGTCACTGCGACACCCTAGGTACGGGGTTAGCATTCAGACCACAGTGATGCCCTAGGTACGAGGTTAGCACGCCAGGTACGACATGTGGACTATTCAGACATTTTGTGGCTCTCTAGGTACGAGAGATGTCACTGCGACACCCTAGGTACGGGGTTACCATTCAGACCACATCGACGCCCTAGGTACGGGGTTAGCACGCCAGGTACGGCATGTGGACTATGTGGACTACCGAGGAGTATGTGGACTACCGAGGAGTATATGGACTACCGTGGACTACCGAGGATTATGTGGACTATGTGGACTATCGTGGAGTATGTGGACTACCGTGGACTACCGAGGAGTATGTGGACTATGTGGACTACTGAGGACTATGTGGACTACCGTGGACTACCGTGGAGTATGTGGACTACCGTGGAGTATGTGGATTATGTGGACTACTGTGGAGTATGTGGACTATCGTGGACTACCGTGGAGTATGTGGACTACCGTGGACTACCGCGACACCCTAGGTACGGGGTTTAGCACTATCAACTCAGCACAGCAGGCAGACCAGGTGACAGCTGGCGAGCCAGGTAAGTAAAAATACAATGCACGTACTTTGATATGATTGTCATTGTCACACACTGCACAAGTCCCATCAAAGCGGGGGCGACTGTAGACATTGAATTTTTGCATATTAGCCCGATGATGAGTCTCGTATGGAGACACTACCTCTTTAGTTGTGAAAGTCGCGGGAAACAGACGTTGGAAGGGTAAAGTTGGAAATTTGCATTTTGTCAGATTTAACTCGCTTGTTTCGCTTCGGGTTCGCTTGTTGGACCTCTGTTTTAAAACACACCAAACCCATTAAATCACAAATTAAATAATTAAAACATTTAAAATACATGACACTAATTAAATTAAAACCAATTAAATTAAACTTAAATTAAATTAAATTAAATCACATTCACCAATTAAATTAAACTTGAAATTAAATTAAAATCTAATTAAATTAAATTCCTAATTTAAATAAAACACATTCCTAAAAGTAATTAAATCACCTAACAATTTAAATAAATCCCATGGATCTCTTGCCTAATTAAAATAAATTATATCCTTAACTAAAAAGAATAAATCAAATCACTTCCATTAATTAAAAGATTTCCCTTATCATATTTTAATTAAAGATATTCCCCATCAATACACAATCCTTCTCCTTCTCAAATAAGGAAAGTCCTCACCCATTTGCCTATAAAAATAACCCTTCTCCACACAATTCAAACCCTGGCTCATTCACAAAAAAATAACCAAAGAGCTCATTCTCACATCTACTCACAACAGAAAAATAATAAACCCTAATTCATACTTCACGTCTCTCACGCCCCTCTCTCTTCACACAAACAAGCAGTCACGTTCACAAGCCACGACCTCACTTACACTCGGCAACTGCCATAAATCAAAAGACCCTCACGTCCACCGTAACACCTCACCTCACTCCACGCAAACAAAAGCCAACGCGTGCAGCAGCCCCACCCCACTAACGCACAGCTCTCCCCTACACATTAAACGCCAAAGACTTAGCCCTCATTCACGCCAAAGACCTAGTCCTTAAGCACTCACATAAAACCTATACAAATCACGAAACCCTAACTCATCATAGCCTCACCGACACGCTGGATCAGCCCACTTAACGCCACAGCCCTCCATTAAGCAAGATCAACAAATCCAAAACCTGCCCTCACCGACTCCACCAACACATAGTCAACGCAGAAACAGCCACGCACAAAACAAACTACAGCCACACATCACACACTACAAACAGCCACGTGAAGCCACAAATCAGCCCACTCTCTGACCGACAATAAACCCTAGCCCTTTGTTGATGGTGTTTTCAGGCACTACAACATTTAAGACAGTACAACAAGGACAAAAAGGTAAAATCCCTGACCGTTTGAGATCTTATAGCCGACCCGACCACAACATGAGAAGACCGACCACTTTAGTTCGGATGACCGAGCACTATATTGTCGGTAGAAACATTCTCAGCATAAAAGATTGTCATGACCGACCTCATGAAGACCGACCAGACAGCGAGCCGTGTTCAAGATGACAACACCCCATTCATTGCGGATAAGATAAGCAAATTATCCTACTCTCACAAGGAGAAGAATCAGAATCCAAAAGGAATAAGAAAGAAAAGAGAAGGCAGTACTAGACCAGGAATCCTTACAAGAAGAGAAGATTGAGTTCAAATAGGATTTCTTGTGCAAATAGGAGTCTGATTTCTGTATTATTATAAATAGGAGGGTAGAGCATATGCATAAAAAGGCATCTCAAAAAATCATCACAAAAGTTAGTGATCAGAATCATCAAGCTCTGATTTGTAAAAGCAAAGAAGAGACCCGAGGAGTGTATTTGAGTAATAAAAAGTACCACCCTGTTCTTGTCCGTGGACGTAGGTCGGATCCCAAAATCCACCGAACCACGTTAAATCTCTTTGTCGATTGGTGTGTTTTTCGTCTCTCGCTAAATTTGCTTTTGGTCCCCCATAACCAAACAAATTCACCGTTGAAGGAAGATTACCTCGGAGGTGGTATTCCCATATTACCCCGAGACCAAAATCAGCCGTCAACAGTTGGCGCCGTCTGTGGGGAACTCTACAAAAAGTAACTCGCGTAATAAGACAAATGGCGGAAGGCGGAAACCAACAATCATCAAGGAGCTCGGCTGCAGACTGGATGGAAAAGATCGAGGAAAACCTTAGGAAAGAATGGGAGGAAAACCAGACTCTACTAAAAACCATAGTAGACCGGTTGGAAAGGATGGAAGGAGCACACGACGGAAAATTCGAAGCCGGGACTAGCCGGCGAAGGAATGAGATAGCCGAAGGAAAGAGAATTGTTGATACAAGCGAAGACGACAGACCCCGGAGGAGGGACCCTACAGGGTGAGATCCGTGGTAGTACAGAGGGATTCCCAAACCGAGGACACATGGGAGGAGGAAGATGACAAATCATCACCAGATCCCTCCTACGATAGCCCTCACAGTACCCGGAGGAGAGGAAAGAGAACATACCGAAAAGGTGCGGGAAGACACCGACCCTGAGAAGCGCCACTCCCGAGATAGCAGAAAGAAAAGAAACCTCAGGGGCGGCATGGAACCAGGGACAGCGGTATGAAATCTTGGTTACGGGAGGAGCTGGTCAAATGGGGAGTATACCCCAATGCAAACAGAGGGGATATCCAGGACGTCAAAGATGAGTCCCCCCTCACGGAGGAAATAAAATCGGAGAAATTCCCGAAGAGATTCAACATGCCGACCATGACACCGTACAAGGGCCATACCGACCCAAAGACCCACATTGAAAGTTTCACCCTGCTGATGGAATTGCAAGGGGTAACAGGGGACGCCATCTGCAAAGTGTTCCCCCTAACTCTGGCCGGACCAGCCATTCTATGGTACAGGAGCTTAGCCCCAAGAAGCATCAGCAGCTTCACACAACTGAAGAAGTCATTCATACGACACTTCAAGGGGCTTGTGTCCCCAGAAAGACGATTGGAGAACTCCGGCTCATGAAGCAAGGAGACGATGAACCTCTGAAGATATTTATTGAAAGGTACCATAATATGGTACTCGAAGTCGGAGGGTATGAATCCCCTGAGGCCCTGGAAAGCTTGAAAGGAGCCTTGAGGGTCGGAGAAGACTATGGACCCACCTAAGGATCCAGGACACCCCGGACTACGCCACCGCCCTGGAGGTGGCCCGGAAGTTCGTTTTGTTAGAGAACGAAGAGAAAGTGTCCCGGAAAGGGAACAACATCAGGGATAGAACCACAAGGGAGGGCGCCCCCCGCCGAACAGAAAAAGAATCCAGAAGACCACCCCCGAAACACAAAGAATTCAAGCCACTGCACCGGGACAATCAGGAGAGAAGGGCGCCGACCCAAGTAAACCACGTGGTCAGGGAGGATGCATACATTCCCCTAAAGAAACCACTGGGACAAATTGTCATGGAGATCCAGGGGAAAGGCCTCTTAGTGGAACCCGACCAAAGGAGTTTCCCCCGGACAGAAGGAACCAAAAAGCTTATTGTGTACACCACAATTCCAAAGGACATGCAACCGACGGATGTAAGGATCTGCGAGAACAAATGGAAGATCTGGCACGAAACGGTACCTGAACAAATACATTGACCACGAGGTCATGACAGCCAGACAAAGAGCACGGGGCCGCCAAATCAATACCATCGCAGGAGGGAAGAACGCTGCCGGAACTCTAACCGGTCAAGGAAAGATTACAGCAGACCGAGGACCAGATGTCTTAGAAACAGAGCAGGACACAGGATTACTGGGAGGTCGGTCGGTACCAATAATGTTCACTGATGAAGATACCCGAGGAGTAAGTTTTCCTCATGACGATGCGTTGATAATCAAGGCAATCATCAGCGGGTCGGAGGTAGACAGAATCCTAGTGGACCCCGGGAGCGCGGTTGACATAATTTCCAGAGAAGCACTGGACAACCTAGGGGTGGAATATGCAACCCTGACCGACGATAGCACTCCCTTATACGGTTTCGGGGGATCAGCTGTCATCCCACTAGGAAGAATACAGTTGGCGATAACTGTCGGGACACATCCTCGGACCCGGACGATTATGACCGACTTCACTGTAGTAGACTGCATGAGCAGCTACCAGGCCATCGTCGGGCGACCCTTCATGATGAAAACAAAAGCCGCAATGTCCTGCTACCACCTGAAATTGAAATTCCCCACTCGGGAAGGATCGGAATTGTGTGCGGAAGCCAGAAAAAAGCTCGCAGCTGCTTCGCAACTCTCTCCGAGAAACTCTCTGCATCACCAAGACAACCGAAAACGACAAAGGGACCAAGATGAAAAAGAAGAAGACGAAAACCCAGGCGCCTGGCCAAACAAAAATGCCCGACTCGCTGCAGCCGAGGAAACGGAAGAGATAGAACTATACGGGCCAGGAAGAAGTATAAAGATAGGGGGAGGCCTGAGCAAGTCTACACGACAAAATCTTCTGGAATGCCTGAAGGAATACCCGGACATCTTTGCCTGGGGATACAATGACATGCCGGGGATCGACCCGAAATTCATCAATCACCGCCTGGCGGTGGACTCATCTCGCAAGCCGGTCAGGCAAAAGAGAAGGAACTTCAATCAAGAGAGGAGTAAAGTAATAGCAGCCGAGGTCGAGAAATTACTGAAGGCGGGTCTCATCAGAAAAGCAAGGTACCCGGATTGGGTATCAAACGTAGTATTGGTCAGGAAGAACAATGGAAAATGGCGAATGTGTGTCGACTTCACCGACTTAAACAAAGCGTGCCCAAAGGACAGTTTTCCTTTGCCGAACATAGACCAGCTGGTAGACACCACAGTCTGTCAAGGATTGCTGAGCTTCATGGATGCTTTCTCCGGATACAACCAGGTCAAAATGTGCCCGGCGGACGAAGAGAAGACAACCTTCATCACAGATCAGGGGCTCTACTGCTATAAAGTGATGCCCTTCGGGCTAAAAAACGCTGGGGCAACCTTCCAAAGGTTAGTGAACAAGGTTTTCAAACCACTCATCGGCATCACAATGCTAGTTTATGTCGATGACATGATAACAATGTCAAAAGAACCAGACAACCACATGGACGACCTGAAGGGGACCTTCGAGCTTCTAAGAAAACACAACCTGAAACTCAACCCGGAAAAGTGTACCTTCGGGGTAGCTTCAGGGAAGTTTTTGGGCTACATGGTAAGTGCCCGAGGGATTGAAGCAAATCCACAGAAGATCCAAGCAATTCTGGCCCTAAAATCTCCCAAAACCATAAAAGAAGTACAAAGCCTAACCGGCAGAGTGGCCGCGCTCAACCGGTTCATATCACGAGCAACTGACAAATGCCACCCTTTCTTCAAAGTAATCCAAAAAGCAAAAAGGATGTCGACTGGACGGTAGAGTGTGAAGAAGCCTTCCAACAGCTGAAACAGTATCTGGTGCAGCCCCCACTCCTGGCTAAGCCACTCCCGGGTGAAACATTATACCTATATCTGGCCGTTTCGGACCGAGCAGTAAGTTCAGTACTGATACAAGAGACCGACAAAATCCAGAAGCCTGTCTACTATATCAGTAAAGCCCTCTTAGACGCTGAAACCCGGTATCCATTGCACGAGCTAGTCGCCCTTTCACTAGTTACGGCAGCTCGAAAATTACGGCCTTACTTCCAGGCCCATCCTATCAAGGTATACACCGGCCACCCCCTAAAACAAATTCTGCAGCGGCCAGAGGTTTCTGGCAGATTAGTAAAGTGGTCGGTAGAACTAAGTGAGCATGACATCGCCTACCTCCCCAGAGCAGCGGTGAAAGGACAAGCCTTGGCAGATTTTGTCGCCGAATGTACCGACCCCCAGACCCTGGCCATTGACGAGGACAAATGGGAAATGTCTGTAGACGGTTCGGCCAGCACACAAGGCAATGGCGCGGGAATCGTCCTAAAAAGCGACAGAGGAGAAGAAATCTTACTCGCTCTAAAATTCGCTTTCAGCAACCAACAATGAAGCCGAGTATGAAGCAATACTGGGCGGTTTGAGACTATGCACGGTGCTAGGGATCCAAAATGTGGTAGTAAGGAGTGACTCACAGCTGGCCGTACAGCAATTAGGGGAGCATTTCAAGCGAAAGAGCCTAGTATGATGGCCTATCTGACCGAAGTACGAAAGATGACGGAGAAGATGGGGGATGTGAGCTTCGAGCAAATCCCCCGAGAAAACAATTGTGAGGCAGACTCCCTGGCACGGCTCGCCTCTTCAACAAAAGCCGAGCACCCCAGGATAATCCCCTTGATTTACGTCCGGGAAAGAAGCGTGGGAGAATCTAAAGTGGAAGTTCTAGAGAAAGAAAGCCAAGCATCATGGATGCAACCCATCAGGAAATACTTGGAAACAGGAGAAACACCGGAGGACAAAACGGAGGCCAGAAGGTTAAGATACAAAAGCACCAAATTCTCCCTAATCGACGGGGTACTCTACCGACGGGGTTACTCAGTCCCCCTCTTAAGATGTCTTGCAGAAGACGAGGCAAATTATGTACTCAGAGAGATACATACGGGCATCTGCGGAAGCCACGCCGGAGGACGTTCAATCGCTTTCAAAGCTTTAAGGCAAGGTTTTTACTGGCCAACCATGCACCAGGACGGCATAGAAGTGGCCCGCAAATGCGAAGGATGTCAGAAAAACGCAAACCTCCACCACCAACCAGCCGAACAGTTGACCACACTGCTCAGTCCCTGGCCGTTCGCCCAGTGGGGACTAGACATCATTGGGCCGATGCCGCAAGGGAAAGGGCAGGCGAAGTATGCCATCGTGGCCATAGACTATTTCACCAAATGGGTGGAGGCAGAACCATTGTCCACCATAACAGAGAAAAGAGCCACTGAATTCCTGAGGAAAAATATCGTCTGCCGGTTCGGGATTCCCCGAGCCATCATCACAGACAACGGGAAGCAATTTGACAGCAAGGGTTTCAGAAAACTCTGCGAGGACCTCCAGATCGCCCTAAGATTTGCCACACCGGCCCATCCCAAATCAAACGGCCAAGTCGAGGCGACGAACAAGACCATTAAGGCCAACCTCAAAGCTCGGCTCGGATCCAGCAAAGGCCTATGGGTCGAGGAACTACCAGAGGTACTATGGGCACACCGGACAACCTATAAAGACTCCACGGGAGAAACCCCGTTCTCCTTAGCATACGGATATGAAGCTGTCATCCCGGCAGAGATCGGAGTAGCCTCCCACAGGGTTCAGCACTACGAGAGCAAACAGAATGAAGGACTTATCAGAAACCACCTCGACCTGATCGAAGAAGAAAAGAGAGAGAGGTCGGCCATGAAAACTGCAATCTATCAACAAAGGATGGCCCGTTTCTACAATAAAAGCGTTCGGACACGCACCTTCATCCCAGGCGACCTAGTGCTAAGAAAGGTTACCCTAAATACTCGAAAGCCAGAGGAAGGCTCCCTGGGCGCCAAATGGGAAGGGCCCTACAAGGTGGTAAAGGTGGTGAAACCAGGAGTATACATCCTAGAGCGACTGGACGGCACGAGGTTAAAGAAGCCATGGAACGCTGAAATGTTGAGGAAATACTTCCAGTAAAACTTCCCCTTCCCCCTATCTGTTTACAACAAAAAGGACGGGGATACCCAATACATAAGGCCTCTCTCAAATACCCACCAAGAATTAAAGAGGGCAGTTTGTCCCAAAAACATAAATAAAACTTTCTCCTTTCAAAAGAAGGTTCTCGGCCACTTTCTTAAAACATAAATAGAAAGACCTACTCAAAAACCGGGGACAAACTTAGCGCCAAATACAAAAAGAAACAACCAAGCAACAAGACTTGATCGGCTCGGGACTGGACCTTGCTCCACCGAGGCCATTCAGTTATTCGGCTCGGGTCGGGTTACGTCCCACCGAGTCAAGCCTCTTTTGACTGGGGACGGGTAACATTCCCCCAGATCCAAGTCTTTCACTCAGCTCGGGGTCGGGGTACGGTCGTCCACCGAGTCAAGATCCCTTGGTTGGGAGGTAACATTCCCCCATAACCCAAGTATTTCACTCAGCTCGGGGTCGGGTTACGTCCCACCGAGTCATGCATATTAGTCTGGGGACGGAACATTCCCCCAGAGCCAAGTATCTCTCTAGCTCGGGGTCCTCAGGGACATACCCGATGTAATGGATCCGTGAGAAGCATAGCACAGGGAGGGATGATACCCCTGTGACGATTGCTTACTCCAGTGTTACCGAACATAAGGAGGAACATGCCCTTAATGTGTCGAACACTCTTCTGATCCTCACCTACCCGATGTAATGGATCCGTGGGAAAGCATAGCACGGGGGATAATGACACCCCCGTGACGATTGCTAACTCCAGTGATACCGGGCCTAAGGAAGAACATACCCTTAGTATCCCGGACACTCTTTGATCCATTCATCATCCGGATCTGTGGGAGACACAGCGCGGGGAGGCGTATACCCCTGTGGCGTGTGCCTACTCCAGCGTGGTAAGGAGGAGCCCTCATACAATACACAGGCTCCCCAGTGAACCGACGTGTAGAGGATGTGCCCTTACCGTTCATACGCTCTTCTGATCCGAATCCTGGTTCGCCGGGACGCTGAATTGAAAGATTCAGAATTGTGTTTTGGAGGCCTCGGACAGGACGCTGTTTTGAGGCATCCCTGTTGTTATTTTTTGCAAAAAAACGTTTTTTTTTTGGGATAGGTGCTAAGTCACCCCCACCTTTTTTTTGAAACTTGTTTTCGTTTTTCACCGGTCTAGCAGGGGGACGCCCGTGCCAGATTCGGTAGGGCTTCGAAGGATGATTCATTTCCCTTCTGAATAAGTCCCAGGGGATTAGTCGGCTCGGGGCTGGATTTCGTTCCGCCGAGGCCATTTTATTAGTCGGCTCGGGGCTGGATTTCGTTCCGCCGAGGCCATTTATTAGTCGGCTCGGGGCTGATTTCGTTCCGCCAGGCCACTTGGTATTCAAACTCGGGGTCGGGTTACGTCCCACCGAGACAACTCCTTTGGTTTGGGGAGGTAACATTCCCCCAGAACCAAGTGTCTCACACAGCTCGGGGTCGGGTTACGTCCCACCGAGACAACTCCTTTGGTTTGGGGAGGTAACATTCCCCCAGAACCAAGTGTCTCACACAGCTCGGGGTCGGGTTACGTCCCACCGAGACAACTCCTTTGGACTGGGGACGTGACATTCCCCCGGGTCCAAATTCCATCATCAGCTCGGGGCCGGGTTATGCCCCTCCACCTCATGTTAAACTCCGAAGGTCTCGGAGCATTCAGGCAAAAAAAAAAAGCATAAAAGAAAAAATAAGAAAGAAACAGGAAACATACATAAATATATATAAGTGAATTGTAATGTTATTACAAAAAAAAAAAAAAAAATTAAAGTGTACATAGGGCCCCGGTAGGGTTACCCTTTCTCATTCAGCCCGCACAGGGGCAGGAACCTTCTTCCTCAGCTGGCTCAGATGGCGGGAGAAGCGGCTCGGCATCAGGAGGAGGAGCTGCGGCTTCGACCTCGGCAGCAGGGGAGACCTCTGCTTCAGGGATAGGAGGAGGGATCTCAAGGCAGTCCTCGCCCGCGGCAGGAACCTCCGGTCGTTCTTCATGGGGAGCCTCGGAAGCCGGAACAACCGAAATGGGGGCGGGATCCATCACCTCCTCAGGTGGGGGAGGGAGCCACTTCCGAAACTCCTCCTCGGAAATATCCCCCTTGCAATAGCTGATGGCCGCATAGATAGGGTCCATGTTCAGACTCGGCAGCACCATCGGTATCATCTCGGCACATCGCCAACTCCCTCAAGAGATGGCCTCCTTCTCGGCCTCAAGATCAGCCTCTCTCTTCCCAAGCTCGCTCTCTCTCTCCTCAAGATCGGTCTCTCTCTCCTCAAGCTCGGCCTCTTTCCTCTCAAGACTATCTCGGGCCCGTGCAACCTCCTCGTCCTTGGTCTTCAACTTGGCCTCGGCACTTGCTACCTTCCCTTTCAAAACGCCAATCTCAGATTGGGCAACCTTCAGGTCCTCCCTGGCATTATCAGCAAGCTTTCTTTCCAGCACAGCGGCGGCCTTAAGAGCCTTGTTCGTTTTGAAGTTCTCGATGGCGGTCGCCTCGTGATTCTTAATCACCTCCTCCCGGTCAGCCAATTTTGCTTCCACTTCGGAGAGACGATTTTGAAGCCTCTGGGCCTGACCACCCTCGGACAACAGAGTCAGAAGAAGACCCTTATTCTTGGCCATGAGGTAGTTGGCCTGCACAAAAAAAAAGGGGTCAAGACATAAAGTAAAGAGGACCAAGACCCAAAAACCGAGAAGGAAAGTAAAAATACCTTTGCCATCTGAGAACTCATCTCAGTCACAATGGCTTCGGGAGATATATCCTCATACCTCGAAACCTCCCCCGGAGGAATCACCTCGGCCAATTCATTGAAAGCCGGCACTAAGTGTGAGGTAGCCTCCCGGATGCTTTCTCCCAAGTCATCCACCCCGAGGACCACAGAGCCCTTTCGTTTCTTGGAGGAGCCTTCAGATGACTTCTTCCCCCTACGGACGTCCTTCCTCTTGACCGGAGAAACCTCCTCCTCTTCTTCCTCTTGAGCTAACTCAGTCTCCTCGGTCCCGAACTGACGCCTCCTCTTCCTGAGAGGCTTCGGCGGACTGGCAAGACGAGCAGATCCCAATGACTGCACACCAGAAGGGGAAGATAGTCCCCGAGCACCCGTTTGGACTTGTCTTGAGGCACCTTCCCAGCAGAATCAGGCTGTGCCCGAGAAGTTCCAACCTCAGCTTGACCGGTCTTCGTCATCGTGCCGGCCAACTTTTCAAGAAACTTTGGCCTCTTCGACATGCCTACAAAAAAGGGAGAAAGAGAAATCAGGATCCGAGAACATAACAAAGACATCAAACACATAACAGGAAACAAAGGGGAAAAACATCAAAACAGCCAGCAGACCTCCACCAATCCGACCCGAGATCTCCGGAGGGACGGTCCGAGTAAGGCCCGAATCAACAAAGGCCGCATCATTAACCAACTTCCTCCAGTGGGCAGCATACCCCCGAGCCCAATGTACCCGCCTCCGAACCTGACGAGAAACCTTGGGAGCATCTCGCCAACAAGCTGGGAGGAACCAGAGAAGTTAGAAACCTAAGAAACTAAGAACGGGAATAAAGAAAGAATGAAGGGGCATTAAACTCCTAACCTCCAGCCCTGAAGATGTCCGGAACCGAGACGTCCTCCTCAAACGATCTCAGGACCCGACCCCAATCCCCAGTAGCCCAGAACCAAAGGTCCTTAAAATTCTTGTTTGAGTCGGGGAGTTTCTGGACAAGGTTGGACGAGCTATCATAAGCAGAGAGGTAATACCAACCGTAGTGAGTCTTTGGGTTGGACTTCAAACGATATAACCTCTTCACTTCTTCCAAGCAAGGTACACCCAAACCTGCCCGATGCCAAACCACATATATGCCGGCCAGAATCCTCCAACTATTTAAACTTAATTGGCAAGGGGCAATCTCCATCTCAGCCAGCATCCAAGCAAAATAACGTTGCATCGGCAGCCGTAGCCCACACTCAAAAAAGGCAGGAAGAAGTGCCACCGAGCCCTCATCAGGTTGACTAGCACGATCCATCGGGCCGGGAACTTCAAGGGCAATATCTATTGGGATGTCGTATCGTTGCCGCAACAGCGCCAGATCATCCTCGGTTATCTTAGAGGGACGGTTCATATCCAGAGCCGACGACCCAAGTTCTCCAGGTTCTGGGTCCTTCCGAGGAATCCTCTGACGGTAGGAGTCTTGTTCAATCTCAGAGGGAGTAGGGGTAGTGTCAAGGTCTTCTACACTAGGCGCCCCTGAGCCCGAGGAGAGCTCTTCAGCAGGGGGAGTTGAGATTTTGGCAGGCCTTTCGGAGGAAGAACTATTGTCGGACATCCCTGACACCCAGAAAAACAGAGAAGGGAGGGGAATCAGTCTATGAGGAGCTACCCACAGTTTCCGTACTAAACTAGATAGGGAGTCTCTAAAAGTGCCCTAAAGCAAGACCCAGCAAAACCACAAATCTCTCCCTAAGCAAAATAAACAAACAGATTCACAGCATACAAAAGAGAAGAGATCGCTCAGAAGACTTACTTGTTCTTCTCAAAAAAAGCAGGAGGTTGTACGGTGCGGTGGTGTCCGATCCTTATGTTCACAGCAAAGAAAAAGAAAAAGACCACGGTTGACCTTCGGGAGCACGGAGTTGGACGGATCACAGAAAGGTTTTCAGAAGAGAAGGAGAAATTGCCGAAAAAAAAATGGAACAGTGAAAGCCTCGCTTTCTTATAGTCATGACTGGGACGCTCATCACCGTCGGTTTTGGCGGGAACCCGGCGGATGTTTGACAAGTGTCGAACTTAGAAGAAACCCTAAAGTTGATTTGATGGGCATTTAAGCGGACGTGACTGTTGCGTGTCTCGAGACAGGCGCGTGGAAAAGAGACAACAAAGCATTTCTCGACCTCAGATCAACCTCCAAATGGAGCAAAACTATTATATAGTTCCCGGCACCAACTAGCACACTTGTTGGAACCGAGAACTAGGGGACAGATGTTGATGGTGTTTTCAGGCACTACAACATTTAAGACAGTACGACAAGGCAAAAGGGTAATTCCCTGACTGGATGAGATCATGTAGCCGACCCGACCACAACATGTGAAGACCGACCACTTTGGTTCGGATGACCGATCACTATAAGGTCGGCAGAAACACTCTCAGCATAAAAGATTGTCATGACCGACCTCATGAAGACCGACCAGATAGCGAGCCGTGTTCAAGATGACAACACCCCATTCATTGCGGATAAGATAAGCAAATTATCCTACTCTCACAAGGAGAAGAAATCAGAATCCAAAAAGGAATAAGAAAAGAGAAGGCAGTACTAGACCAGGAATCCTTACAAGAAGAGAAGATTGAGTTCAAATAGGATTTCTTGTGCAAATAGGAGTCTGATTTCTGTATTATTATAAATAGGAGGGTAGAGCATATGTAAAGGGCATCTCAAAAAATCATCACAAAAGTTAGTGATCAGAATCATCAAGCTCTGATTTGTAAAAGCAAAGAAGAGACCCGAGGAGTGTATTTGGGTAATAAAAAGTACCACCCTGTTCTTGTCCGTGGACGTAGGTCGGATCCCAAAATCCACCGAACCACGTTAAATCTCTTTGTCGATTGGTGTGCTTTTCGTCTCTCGCTAAATTTGCTTTTGGTCCCCCATAACCAAACAAATTCACCGTTGAAGGAGGATTACCTCGGAGGTGATATTCCCATATTACCCCGAGACCAAAATCAGCCGTCAACACCTTAAATCGTGAACAAAGACACCACCCTCCTATAAACTAAATACCCGTCCCAATTCTTCAACGGGACCACACGCAAAGCAACCACTGCTCATTAAACCAAAAAAGCTCAGCATCCCTTTCTTCACGTCCCTAAACCCTCACAGCAACCCCTCAATTAAACGCCCCAAACTGTCCATAATCCACCGCAAACTGCCATCAAAAATAACAACAACAAAAATCCCCTCTCCAAAACCGCAAAATTAGTCCTTAAATACCAATAAACAGTGACCAGAAAATACAACAAAAACAGCAGCGAAACGGAGTGAAAACAGCAGCCCAGACAGCGAAACAGCGAGGAAAGATATTGAGTTTGTGAACTAAAAGAGTAGCGGATCATTCACCCTTCCAACGGACGTGTAACGCCCTTTCCTGAGATGACAAAAGAAGTTAGACCCGAGGGCACCTTTTTACTTATCTTCTTTCATTTAATTTATTTATTTTAAAATATTATTGCATGAGATTCGTTTGAAGCATGATGTGATTGTTGGATGAGCGGGATATGTGTTCCCTTTTTGTGGTATATTGGATGGAAACCTGGACGTAAATTCCGTAGCCGATTCCGAATGGATGGTAGTGCGGTCTGCAGCCGGGATACAACGCCGCGTACCACTTAAAGATATACATATCTCGTCTCATCCAAATTTGTATTTGAGCATGTTATGGTTCGTAGGTTGTTTTTTTATTTTTTAAAGCATGATTTAATTTAGTTCATTATTTAACTTTCAAAGCATGATTATGTTATTTAGGTATGTTGTTTCTTTATTCCTTATGCATGATGTTTTGTCTAGTTTATGTTAATGTTTAATTAATTATTTGTTTATTTCGGTTTAATGGTTCAATATGCTCGTTGTGTTGCATTGCATGTTTGTTGTTTAAAGATTTATTTTCAAGCATGCAAACTTAGATTAAGAGTTAGTTAGATGAAAGCATGTTAGATCTAAGTACCCTTTGAGCATGATTATTGAGTAGACTCGGTTGATTTATTGCATAAATTATATCATCACAAGTGACATAAGTAAGGGACCATTCCGAACCCAACGGTTTGAGGTCTTCCCTTGCTAGGGGTGAGTGCGGCCTTAAATCTTTGTCCCGGTTCACACCGGGTGGCGACTCCATGTTATTTCGTACTCCCAACTAGGCCGCGGAGCCTAGAAACAGCGTCGCCGATTTCTGTTGTCTACATACTGGCGACTCTACTGGGGATTAGAGAATCGGCCTCGAAATCATGTCTTGTGATGTGTATAATTTGTGCATTAGTTGACCATTTCTATAGTGGGTTGAGGGGGTTAATCAAATGCTTTGTTGAAGCTAGGTGATGGTTGGGTATCTTCATTCACTCACTACCCTTCGGGGAAAAGTTGTGAAGGCACCTAGATAAATCATCACTTGCAGCTCGTTGTGACAGACTAGTTTGGAGGACTCGTTGTTTATTCCTGTCACCAAGCAATAGGAGCCTAAGGGGCTTGGGTACTTAAGAGAGCCTCGCTCCACCCTCCCTCTGGGGAATCTACAACGGGAAATCCATTTGACAATCAATCACACACCATAACTCGTTGGCACGTACCTTTAGGTATAAAAAGGTGCGCTCACTTGGTCGCTCGGACCCTTGAGTGGGGAGACCTAGTTGTAGGCAATCCTTCGTCGACGAGAGCTTTTGTCTATACCCCTGTAAACCCGCGTATGAACTATAGTTGTAGGATCGGTAGAGATTATTCCTTTATATTTTGGACCATTGTCATTTGGATTCAGTTGGACTTGTTGTCATGAGGTATGGGCTTGTTGTGCCATTTAAAGTGGGACGAGTTTGTGCTTTATGGCAATCAGGCTAACTAGTGTAAAATTCTTATGAGCTTATATATTACATGCATCGCACGCATCTCATGCATACATGCATCATGTTAACCCCCGTGTCTTAAAAGCCATCATAGATATCCGTTGGGTTAGGAAAAATAAGACTTTTCAAAGAAGAGTTTAGCAAACATGGATAGCGGGGAAAATGAAATCGAGAAACAGAAAACCTTACAGCAAGGATAGAAAGTGTCACGACCCCCTCGCTAGAGCGGGCCCAACCCTAGAAAGAGGTTCGCGGACTTCTTTAGCTCGAGCATTCTATATGTCAATCAACCACTCAAATGCATACAAATATTACATCACTTATTACAAATCCAAACAGTTTACATAACTTTTGTGGTTTACTACACAATACAAAGGAAATAAATACAAAAGGTGACACAAATGTCTGGTCCAACCCAAATATACAACTGTGGCACGTGGATCAAATCTGGTACTGCTACTACTGTGTAGACGGACTACCTGAAATGTTAGGGAAGAGGGGAGTGAGCTTAAAAAGCTCAGCAAGTAAATACTCATTCTCTCAACATGACCTCACCAACAAAATAGGGTTATATATATGTATATATATATATATATATATAATATAATATATGAAAATAGCATATATTATAATATCATATCGCACAATCATCCCACAACAATACAAACATCCATCAAACATGGTTGCTAATCCGGGTTTAGTATAACAGATGATTGAAACCAATGGGAGTCCTCAATGACAAATCCCAAGGTTTCCAACCATATCAACTCGTAAAATGTGAGTGAAATATAATCAATGGGGGAGTCCCCGTATACCCCCAAATCAAAACCAATGGAAGAGTCCTCAATGACAGCTCCCAAGGTTTTCTATCATCTCATATCATCTGATGTATCATCACATCTCATCTCAAATCCGACCACCATTATACAAAACCCGGCAGCATAACACAACAGCATAAATCATCAAACACAATCACATCTCACATCCAATCCGTCAATCTCATCTCAATAATCATGATTTCATATTTATCATGCTTTCAATATCTCAATATTATATCTCAACAAAATATATTTAATATAAATATATATATATATATAATATACCATTATATTTATATATATACCGACTCTCACAACAACAATCAATCATCAAACAATATGTTAAGAGAATCACCACAGAGTGTACTTACCTCAATCCACGCAAAAGTCTCGAATATGCCTATATTCTCGCTAAGAATCTCAATCGGTCGCTCAAATGGCAAAGTTGACAACGTCAATCAACTCGATGTTTCCAAAAGACTATGCTGAGAAGAAAAACGGCAACGAACGACTCCGGAACTAGCTGAAAAGCTCAACGAGGCAAGTGAGACCCACAACGAAGATCGGGCCCCACCACCAAAAAGCGGACCCCACAATCCGATACTTTCAATGGTGAAAATATATACCAAAACACTCGTAATATCGAGAGCAACAATCTGATGCGATCGGATCGCCGATCCAACGGTCGGATCTCAAATTCCGGTAATATCCCGAATCGTCGGTAACTACAAAACGGAAAACAACCCAAACGATGTCGGATCAGGAAGAAACCACTGGCGTTGGAAAGATCTCAGCCTGAAAAGTGCTCACTCGCCAGAGGTGGCCGTCAAAGGTGACCGGAGACAGCCGGAAATTGCAAAATGGTCGGCGACGTAGCTTCCCCTTCTGTTGGCTCGTGGCGGCGCGTCAGGCGGCTGTTAGACTCGATCTCGGTGGCGTTGGAAAGCTGACGGCGATAGCTACACGGTGGTCTGGCGTGTGGGTGAAGGTGATCGATGGTGACACGGCAGCGACGCTTCAAAGTTTCGGCAAGAAAAATAAAGAAATAGGAGAGAGAAAGAAGAATTTTTTTTATATACTTCGTTGTCTGCCCTACTAATACTCGTTTCTGTCACTTAAATAAACTTTCAAAAGTAATGTTTTTATTATTTTATTTTTTTTGCTTGCCAGCTATCACGCATAACCAAATCTCATAATCTACCAACCTTACAAAAATTTCGTCCCCGAAATTTCTAAATCCTCAAATAGTTCTGGATATTTTTCCTTCATATCCTTTTCCAATTCCCAAGTTGCCTCTCGAGTATGATGATTAGTCCACAACACCTTAACAAGGGGAATCTAACAGCCTAGATCGAATCAGCCTGATTCTTTCTGACGTCATATCTATCAATTATGAGCCATGAACAATTGCTGCCATTTCCAAATCGTGAGTAGGATAATTCTTCTCATGGGTCTTCAATTGTCTCGAGGCATAAGCGATCACCCTTCCATGTTGCATCAGTACACATCCTAACCCCTGATGTGATGCATCAGTATAAACCACATATCCATCAAGTCCGGAAGGTAAATAAGTACTGGTTGCAGTAGTTAATTTCTCTTTCAGAGTTTGGAAGCTCCTCTCACAATCATCAGTCCACACAAACGGTATCTTCTTCCTTGTCAGCTGAGTCATCGGGCAGCAGCAGCAATAATAGAGAAATCTTGTATAAATCGACGGTAGTAGCCTGCTAACCCCAGGAAACTTCGAATCTCTGTCACTGTTCTCGGTCTCTCCCATCTCAGAACTGCTTCAACCTTTTGTGGATCAAATAAATACCTTCTCTTGTGATGATGTGTCCCAGAAATACCACTCTATCCAGCCAAAATTCACATTTAGAGAACTTGGCATAAAGTCGTTCTCTCCTCAAAATCTCAAGTATCAACCGAAGATGTTGCTCATGATCGAACTGAGAGACGAATACACAAGAATATCATCAATAAAGACTACAACAAATTTATCCAGATACAGTTGGAACACTCTATTCATCAAATCCATGAATGCTGCAGGGGCATTAGTAAGTCCAAATGGCATTACTAAAAATTCATAGTGTCCGTATCTCGTTCAGAATACAGTCTTGGGAATATCTGTATCCCGAATCCTCATCTGATGATACCCCGATCGAAGATCAATCTTTGAAAACACCGAAGCTCCCTGAAGTTGGTCAAATAAATCATCAATTCGGAGTAACGGATACCGATTCTTGATAGTCACCTTATTAAGTTGACGATAATCTATACACAATCTTAAGGTGCCCTCTCTGCTTCTCCTCTCATCATAAAAGTGGCAAATCTAACCTTCTCTTGATCAGTCAAATCCAACACTCTGAATATATGTTGAATGTCATCCTTCCATTTTTTTGCAACTAGGGGATCAGCCGTGTCGTGAAACTGTGGAGGCCTCAAATTAAGAAATTGATCCAGTTTGCTCGTGTTACTACTGCTGCTCGCAGGTACATTACTTGTTGGCCCTCTGGTAGCCATCTGTGCAACTACATCGATTAATCTTCCCAATACATTTTCTAAATGGGAGGCTGTCGGGGGAACTGAATGAGCGGCAAAGGTCACATTAGGTACAACTGCAGGAATATCATCAGGTGCAGCTACAGGAATAGCAGTGGGAACAGCTGACGAAATTACTGGAGGTGCAGGTCTAGAACCTTCACAAATCTCAAAAACAAGTGGAATACCAGATGAAGCTACATCCGAGACAGGATCTACAGGCAGAATCTGGGGTCTCTCAATACCTATACTCGACATCCTCACAAATAGTCGAGCTCTCCCTCTCCCGCGTTGAGTACCAGTACCACGGCCACGACCAGACATTTTCCTACAAACAAAAAGCTACACCGTTAATACCCCCTCTAATGCAATATGTCTACAGAACCTATAAACCTATGCTCTGATACCAAATCAGTCACGACCCCCTCCCTAGAGCGGGCCCAACCCTAGAAAGAGGTTCGCAGACTTCTTTAGCTCGAGCATTCTATATGTCAATCAACCACTCAAATGCACACAAATATTACATCACTTATTACAAATCCAAACAATATACACAACTTTTGTGGTTTACGACACAATACAAAGGAAATAAATACAAAAGGTGACACAAATGTCTGGTCCAACCCGAATATACAACTGTGGCACGTGGATCAAATCTGGTACTGCTACTACTGTGCAGACGGACTACCTGAAATGTTAGGGAAGAGGGGAGTGAGCTTAAAAAGCTCAGCAAGTAAACATTCATTCTCTCAACATGAACTCACCAACAAAATAGGGTTATATATATGTATATATATATATATATAATATAATATATGAAAATAGCATATATTATAATATCATATCGCACAATCATCCTACAACAATACAAACATCCATCAAACATGGTTGCTAATCCGGGTTTAGTATAACAGATGATTGAAACCAATGGGAGTCCTCAATGACAAATCCCAAGGTTTCCAACCATATCAACTCGTAAAATGTGAGTGAAATATAATCAATGGGGGAGTCCCCGTATACCCCCAAATCAAAACCAATGGAAGAGTCCTCAATGACAGCTCCCAAGGTTTTCTATCATCTCATATCATCTGATGTATCATCACATCTCATCTCAAATCCGACCACCATTATACAAAACCCGGCAGCATAACACAACAGCATAAATCATCAAACACAATCACATCTCACATCCAATCCGTCAATCTCATCTCAATAATCATGATTTCATATTTATCATGCTTTCAATATCTCAATATTATATCTCAACAAAATATATTTAATATAAATATATATTATAATATACCATTATATTTATATATACCGACTCTCACAACAACAATCAATCATCAAACAATATGTTAAGAGAATCACCACAGAGTGTACTTACCTCAATCCACGCAAAAGTCTCGAATATGCCTATATTCTCGCTAAGAATCTCAATCGGTCGCTCAAATGGCAAAGTCGACAACGTCAATCAACTCGATGTTTCCAAAAGACTATACTGAGAAGAAAAATGGCAACGAACGACTCCGGAACTAGCTGAAACGCTCAACGAGGCAAGCGGGCCCCACAATGAAGATCGGGCCCCACCACCAAAAAGTGGACCTCACAATCCGATACTTTCAACGGTGAAAATATATACCAAAACACTCGTAATATTGAGAGCAACAATCTGATGCGATCGGATCGCCGATCCAACGGTCGGATCTCAAATTCCAGTAATATCCCCCAATCGTCGGTAACTACAAAACGGAAAACAACCCAAACGATGTCGGATCAGGAAGCAACCACTGGCGTTGGAAAGATCTCAGCCTGAAAAGTGCTCACTCGCCGGAGGTGGCCGTCAAAGGTGACCGGAGATGGCCGGAAATTGCAAAATGGTCGGTGGTGTAGCGTCCTCTTCTGTTGGCGCGTCAGGCGCGTCAGGCGGCCGTTGGACTCGATCTCGATGGCGCTGGAAAGCTGACAACGACAGCTACACACGGTGGTCCGACGCGTGGGTGAAGGTGATCGACGGTGACACGGCAGCGACGCTTCAAAGTTTTGGCAAGAAAAAGAAAGAAATATGAGAGAGAAAGAAGAATTTTTTTTATATACTTCGTTGTCTGCCCTACTAATACACGTTTCTGTCACTTAAATAAACTTTCAAAAGTAATGTTTTTTATTTATTATTTTTTTGCTTGCCAGCTATCACACATAACCAAATCTCACAGAAAGACCATAGGGGGGGCCTTCAAAAAAAAAAGAAAGAAAAAGAAAAACAAGAAAAAAAAGAAAGAAAATTAATGTTTGTTTTTAGTCATTGATAGTTAGACATAAGTCTGATGATGAAATTGATTGCTTTAAGGTGAAACCTTAGAAACGATAAAATCTTGATGTGCTTTTATCTGATACTTTGAGTGATTGATCTATGATAGACTCGTAAGCACTTCACTATAGGTTCTTAGCAGTGAAAACCTGAGTGGTTTGCAAAGTGACTAGTTGAAGAAATTGTAGGTCGGTGAATGACCGTTTAATTAGATTTCTATCCTGATTTGCTTGTGTTATGATGTGTGGTATGGTTGAAAATGAAAAAAAGTCTTTAAAGAAAATAATTGAACCACCTATAACCAATAAACGTGAAGCTACCCAAGG
>SKCR01000531.1:0-28862 GCA_019454045.1 Zanthoxylum bungeanum | reverse complement strand
ACAGAATGGTATTAGTAGCAAGGCTTAAACCACACACATGTTGCATGTTAGATATGTATTTGAATCTCTGTCTCTGTATTTTAATTTAATTATGCATAAATCATATTGGATATGTTGCATTTTTAAATTAAAATTTTTGACCTGACTAAGTTAATGACTTGATTGTCATAAATCTCTCATGATTAGTGATTATTTTTTTAAGTAAATGTATTAGTAATTTTGGAGCATTATTAGAAGCATGTCTTGTCAATACGGAGATAAATGAGTTCTTACTACTTATATCCAATATCGTCATTAGTGTGAGGGTGTAAGTGCTCGAAACTTAGGTCGCTCCGTAAAATATTAGATGTAGTGTGATGGTTAACGCGATCACCCAATATCTTCATTAGTGTGAGGGTGTACATACGAAGCTCATTAGTGCACATTGACAAGTAAACACCTAGAACATGTCTTAATCCAATATCGTCATTAATGTGAGGATAATAAACGGTTCAGGACTAAACTAGGAGTCACATGATGTGATTGACTTGTAAGTCTACCTAATGAATTTATAAAGACCAAGATCGTCATAGGTGAGCTTGGAGTAGATTTCATGGGATCCACTTCGCGCTATGAATTTTGATAGTCAAATTTATATTTTCCGTTAAGGGATATTATGAAATTACGTAAAGTAGTGAGAATGCACTAATAGATTTAAAATTTCATAATCAATTAGTGTTATTATTTTTGAAATGAAAACTCTTCTGCTACTACTCCTCAAAAAATATGTCTTGTAGATGGTTGCTGCTAATCAATTGATGAAACTTTTGGATTCCATAAGTTAAAAGGAGCCAAAAATTATTTCGAATGAGAAATGAACATACGCCTTGTCTTGCAGTTTGAAAAGTTGACTTATTGTAGGCACTGCATTTTTACGCATGTGAAACCCGATGAGGAGTCTTATTTGGAGACAGCTACCTTTTGAGTCACGGATGCCGCGGGGAACGGATATCGGAAGGGGAATTCAGATAAGCAAGCTCACTGTCTTCGTTGGTGCTGCGTTCGTTTACTTCGTTCGAACAGGAAACAGATTGCGGGCGTTCGTGTAGCGTTCGAGGGGCGTTTGAACGGTGTCGGTAATTCTGGTTTTGCTGCTAGCCTCACACCCAGCCCATTTAGCTCCCCAAAGCCCATAAAAACACATCCCAAATTAAATAATTAAATATTAATAAATATTAAACATTAATAAAACATTTAAATCATTTACCAATTAAAATAACCAATTACCAACTTAAACTAAAATCATGCCTAAAATAAACAAATCACACACTAATCAAAATATAATCATACCAAGTTAAAATCAATCAACCAATTATATTCCCAATCTAATAGATTATTCCCAATCTAAAATATTGTATTCCTAATCCAAGCCAATCAAATATTCAACCTTCCCTATCTAGCCAAGATTTGTCCCCCCTCAATCTTTGACTTCCCTTAACCAAACCAATCAAATCCTTTGACTTCCCTTAACAAACCCAAATCAAATCCCTTTCCTTATCAAACCCAACCTTTGCCTATAAAAAGAACCCTTCACCAACCTTCTCAACCCTAGCTAGCTAGCCCCCCCTAACTCATACACAACACACATAAAAATTACAGGAGGAACTCACCCAAAAAAGAGTAAGCAAAAGATAAAGAGGAAAAGACAGCGAAACCACAAGGAAATAATAGCAAAAGATAACGAACGAGAACAGTGAACCAGGAGAGTTGCGGAGCACCCCCCTTCCGACGATCGTGTACCGTACATCCGAGAGATGATTTAAAAGGTTAGACCTGAGGGTACCTTTTCATTAGTTTATATTCATTTTATTATTATTATTATTGCATTCTATTCGCATGAGAGTCGTTTATGGATGCATGTTGTGGCTTGAATGAAATGGAAGAGTGTCGTCTCTTGTGGTATATAGATGGAAACCCGGACATAAATTTCATAGCCGATTCCGAATGGACGGTAATATGATCTGTACTCGGGCCACAACTCCACGTACCGCTTGAGTAAACGGCACCTTCTCTTTTTTGTGTTGCTTTCATTTATTTATTCCTCGTCATTTAATTATGCATGTTGCTTATTTATGCATGACTCAATCGAGCGCATGGGCTTAGTAAGTGGAATGAAAGATCCCCTATGGGGAGGGGCTAAAAGCCCTTTACCCACGATGCTTTGCCGTGCCGGTTGACGTGTGTTCGGTTTGGATGTAAGATGCGTTCAATCGGGCATACTTGGTTGATATGATTGGTTCTATTCTTGCATGTGTTTATGACGCGCATGGGCTTAGCATGTTGGTCTAAAGGTCCTCTCTTTGAGAGATCAAGAGCCCCAAAAGGTCACCTTTACGGCAGTGCTTCGCCGCGCCTTTTATTTTCTGTTTATGTATTGCATCAGGTCCGTGTCCGTTCGACGCGTTCACGAACGCAACTCGAACGCGCATGTGTTTTTGCCTTATTATTGTCAGGTCTCGTATCCGTTCGAACGCGTTAACCAAACGCCATACGAACGTGAGATCTCTGTCTCATCTCTGTTCGAACGCGTTTACGGACGCTACTCGAACGTGAGCATTCTGTCTCATCTCCGTTCGAACGCGTTTACGAACGCTACTCGAACGTGAGCATTCTGTTCATTTCCGTTCGAACGCGTTTACGAACGCTACTCGAACGTGAGCATTCTGTCTCATTTCCGTTCGAACGCGTTTACGAACGCCACACCGAACGCGAACACACTGAATTGAGTCATTTTCATCATATGTGCGTCTATGCCTATATCTATCTTCTTTTGCACCATGTCATAGCATGCTCACTTTAATGCCTAATTGCAATAACCTCCTAAGCGTCTTTTTGCATTATGTACTTAGTCGACCCTTTTGTTTGTGCATGGAAATATAATGGCTATTTGTTTACGGTATGTCTATGAAATCACATGTTCACCACCACTTGAAAAGCGCCCATATGTGTGCTTGTATGGTTATTATGCGTGCTTGTGTTTTTTCCTGAATGTGATATGCAGTAAGTTTTGTATGTTAGTTGCTATCTTGATATATGTTAAGCATGCAAATTTAAATGTAAGATATATGTGAAATGCGTACATGAGTTTTATTTTACACATGAGAATTTAGAAGCATGATACTATTGGAAATAAGTGTTATTTAAGCCTAGTTAATTATTACATGAATCCTTTCATTACAAGTGACATAAGTAAGGGACCATTCCGAACCCAACGGTTTGAGGTCTTCCCTTGCGAGGGGTGAGTGCGGCCTTAAATCTTTGTCCCGGTTCACACCGGTGGCGACTCCATGTTATGTAATCCTTCCAACTAGGCCGCGAGCCTAGGAACGGCGTCGCTCAGTTTCTGTGTCCCACAGTCTGGCGACTCCACTGGGGATAGAAAGTTGGCCCCGAAATATTGTCTTGTAATGTTTGGATTTATTTTTTAAATTGACCGTGTCTATAGTGGATAAAGTAAGGGTTTAATCAAGGCATTTTTAGGCTAGGTAATGGTTTGGTGTCTTCCTTCATTCACTACCTTTCTTTCTAGAAGGAAAAGCTGTGAAGGCACTCTATATGGCCATCTACTCGTAGCCTATTGTGATGGACTAATTTGGATGACTCGTTGTTTATTCCTGACAACAAGCGATAAGAGCCTAAGAGGCTTGGGTATTTAAGTGAGCCTCGCTCCACCTTCCCTCTGGGGGATCTACAACGGGAAATCCATTTGACAGTCCGTCACGCACCATAGCTCATTGGCACGTAACCTTAGTGTATAAAAATGGGTGCGCTCACTTGGTTGCTCGAACCCTTGAGTGGGGAGACCTAGTTGTGGGCCATCCTTCGCCGGTGAGAGCCTTGTCTATACTCTTACTAACCCACCCATAGACCGGGTTGGCTAAAGTAGCAATTATTTCCTTGAATATGTGCTTGTGGACCATCCTCATTTGGATGCAGTTGGACTATTGTCAGAAATGCGGGCTTGTTGGGCCATTTAAACTGGGGCAAGTTCGCACCTTATGACTATTAGGCCAAAAGCTTCTGAAATGTTGATGGGCCACTTTGTAAAAAATATTATGTCATGTTTGCATCATCTTCCTTGTATGCTTGTGTTTGGGAACATCGTCGTTTGGATCCATTTGGACCATTATCATGGGATATGGGCTTGTTGGGCCATTTAAACTGGAACAAGAACGTATCTCATGACTATTGGGCAAAAGGCTTCTAATAACAATGGGCCATTTTATGATTGTGTTCGAATTTTATCATTTGGATTTAGTTGGGCTCTTTGCCATAAGACATGAACTCGTTGGGCTATTTAAACTAGGACGGGTTCACTCTTATGACAGTTAGCCCGAAAGATTCTAAAATGATAATAGGCCGATTTGTGTGAAAATTTGAATTGATTTAGTATGTTATACACATCACATGCACCTCATGCATACATGCACCATGTTAACTCCCTTTTGATTTAAAAGCCATCATAGATGCATGTTGGTTAGGGAAGATGACAGACTTGTCAAAAGACCAAGCAGCCACCAAGAATACTGGCAGAAGACCTAGCTCAATGGGATAGGAAACCCAATCATGCATGCATGCATACACGTAACACATTTTGCATCCCTTTTGTGTTTGTTCTGTTTTGTAATAACAGGTTTCAGAAGAGAAAAAGAGAAAGCGGCAAAGACAAGACAACCAGAATCAGTAACATATGAGTAGTAGTTTTGGGGATGAGTCCCAGGGTCGAGGCCCACATCGTCAGAGTGTTGGAATGAATCCCGGGGTTGAGGCCCATGTCAGCATTTCAGAAATGAGTCACAGGGGGCGAGGCCCGTATCTGTATCAGTCTGGGGGCGAGGCCCATATCAATATCAGTTTAGGGTCGAGGCCCCATCAGCAGAATTTTGGAATGAATCCAGGGAATGAATCCCAGGGCCGAGGCCCACATCAGCAGAATTTTGGAATGAATCCAGGGAATGAATCCCAGGGTCGAGGCCCATATCAGCAGAATTTTGGAATGGATCCAGGGAATGAATCCCAGGGCCGAGGCCCGCATCAGCAAAATTTTGGAATGAATCCGAGGGTCGAGGCCCACATCAGCATCAATCTGGGGGCGAGGCCCATGACAGTAGCAGTTGGGGCCGAGGCCACTTCAGCAATCAGTTTTGGGGATGAGTCCCAAGGGTCGAGGCCCACATCAGCATCAATCTGGGGGCGAGGCCATGTCAGTAGCAGTTGGGGCCGAGGCCCGCTTCAACATCAGTTTTGGGGATGAGTCCCAGGGGCGAGGCCCCACATCAAACACAGTTTGAGAATGAGTCCCAGGGTCGAGGCCCACATCAGCAGAATTTTGGAATGGTTCCAGGGAATGAATCCCAGGGCCGAGGCCCGCATCAGCAAAATTTTGGAATGAATCCGAGGGTCGAGGCCCACATCAGCATCAATCTGGGGGCGAGGCCCATGACAGTAGCAGTTGGGGCCAAGGCTCACTTCAGCAATCAGTTTTGGGGATGAGTCCCAAGGGTCAAGGCCCACATCAGCATCAATCTGGGGGCGAGGCCCATGTCAGTAGCAGTTGGGGCCGAGGCCCACTTCAACATCAGTTTTGGGGATGAGTCTCAGGGTCGAGGCCCACATCAAACACAGTTTGGGAATGAGTCCCAGGGTCGAGGCCCACATTACATCAGTATCAGTCTTGCCGGGTATGGCATCCCAGGGTCGAGGCCCACATTACATCAGCATCAGCATTGTCGGGTATGACATTCTGGGGGCGAGGCCCATATTACATCAGATCAGTTCTGCCGAGAATGGCACTCTGAGAATGGAGATATAGTCCGGGAATGGACAGTTCAAGAATGGACAAGCCGAGAATGGCAATCCAAGAATGGAGCACGGTTCGAAATGGACCATCATCTCATCACTTGCCGAAAATGGCACTCCGAAAATGGAGCACGGTTCGAAATGGACCATCATCGCAACAGTTCGGGAATGAACCACCTCACAGTCACAGTTCGGGAACAAAGCCCAAGAAGAAAGCCTCATATCAGTATAAGTTTGAGAACAAAGCTCAAAGGGGAAGAAAGCCTCATGACAGTACAGTCCGGGAATAAAGCTCGGGAGGAATAAAGCCTCATATCAGCACAGTTCGGGAACAAAGCCCAGAGGAAGAAAGCCTCATATCAGTATAAGTTTGAGAACAAAGCTCAAAGGGGAAGAAAGCCTCATGTCAGTACAGTCCGGGAATAAAGCTCGGGAGGAATAAAAAGCCTCATATCAGCACAGTTCGGGAACAAAGCCCAGAGGAAGAAAGCCTCATATCAGTATAAGTTTGAGAACAAAGCTCAAAGGGGAAGAAAGCCTCATGACATACAGTCCGGGAATAAAGCTCGGGAGGAATAAAGCCTCATATCAGCACAATTCAGGGAACAAGACCCTCAGCTCAAAATGGGAACAAGACCCACGGGAACAAAACCCACTACTCAACAATTCAGGGAACAAGACCCTCAGCTCAAAATGGGAACAAGACCCACGGGAACAAAACCACACTACTCAACAATTCAGGGAACAAGACCCTCAGCTCAAAATGGGAACAAGACCCACGGGACAAACCCACTACTCAACAATTCAGGGAACAAGACCCTCAGCTCAAAATGGGAACAAGACCCACGGGAACAAAACCCACTACTCAACAATTCAGGGAACAAGACCCTCAGCTCAAAATGGGAACAAGACCCACGGGAACAAAACCCACTACTCAACAATTCAGGAAACAAGACCCTCAGCTCAAAATGGGAACAAGACCCACGGGAACAAAACCCACTACTCAACAATTCAGGGAACAAGACCCTCAGCTCAAAATGGGAACAAGACCCACAAGAACAAAACCCACTACTCAACAATTCAGGGAACAAGACCCTCAGCTCAAAATAGGAACAAGACCCACGGGAACAAAACCCACTACTCAACAATTCAGGGAACAAGACCCTCAGCTCAAAATGGGAACAAAACCCACGGGAACAAAACCCACTACTCAACAATTCAGGAAACAAGACCCTCAGCTCAAAATGGGAACAAGACCCTCAGCTTACTTCGGGAATGAACCAGGGGTCGCAGCACCTCACCACCGAATCAACGCAACTCAACACATGGTAAGTCAAGTGGCAGCTGGCGAGCCAGGTAAGTAGAAATGCATTGCATAACTTTGATAGGATTGTCACTGTTGCACATTACACAAGTCCCATCAAAGTGGGGGCAACTGTAGGCACTGCATTTTACGCATGTGAAACCCGATGAGGAGTCTTATTTGGAGACAGCTACCTTTTGAGTCACGGATGCCGCGGGAAACGGATATCGGAAGGGGGAATTCAGAATAAGCAAGCTCACTGTCTTCGTTGGTGCTGCGTTCGTTACTTCGTTCGAACGGGAAACAGATTGCGGGCGTTCGTGTAGCGTTCGAGGGAGCGTTCGAACGGTGTCGGTAATTCTGGTTTTGCTGCTAGCCTCACACCCAGCCCATTTAGCTCCCCAAAGCCCATAAAACACATCCCAAATTAAATAATTAAATATTAAATTAAATATTAAACATTAAATAAAACATTTAAATCATTTACCAATTAAAATAAACAATTACCAACTTAAACTAAAATCATGCCTAAAATAAACAAATCACACACTAAATCAAAATATAATCATACCAAGTTAAAATCAATCAACCAATTATATTCCCAATCTAATAAGATTATTCCCAAATCTAAAATATTGTATTCCTAATCCAAGCCAATCAAATATTCAACCTTCCCTATCTAGCCAAGATTTGTCCCCCCTCAATCTTTGACTTCCCTTAACCAAACCAAATCAAATCCTTTGACTTCCCTTAACCAAACCAAATCAAATCCCTTTCCTTATCAAACCCAACCCTTTGCCTATAAAAAGAACCCTTCACCAACCTTCTCAACCCTAGCTAGCTAGCCCCCCCTAACTCATACACAACACACATAAAAATTACAGGAGGAACTCACCCAAGAAAAGAGTAAGCAAAAGATAAAGAGGAAAAGGCAGCGAAACCACAAGGAAATAATAGCAAAAGATAACGAACGAGAACAGTGAACCAGTGAACCAGGAGAGTTGCGGAGCACCCCCCTTCCGACGATCGTGTACCGTACATCCGAGAGATGATTTAAAAGGTTAGACCTGAGGGTACCTTTTCATTAGTTTATATTCATTTTATTATTATTATTATTGCATTCTATTCGCATGAGAGTCGTTTATGGATGCATGTTGTGGCTTGAATGAAATGGAAGAGTGTCGTCTCTTGTGGTATATAGGATGGAAACCCGAACATAAATTTCATAGCCGATTCCGAATGGACGGTAATATGTATGTAATCTGTGTCTCGGCCACAACTCCACGTACCGCTTGAGTAAACGGCACCTTCTCTTGTTTTGTGTTGCTTTCATTTATTTATTCCTCGTCATTTAAATTATGCATGTTGCTTATTTATGCATGACTCAATCGAGCGCATGGGCTTAGTAAGTGGAATGAAAGATCCCCTATGGGGAGGGGCTAAAAGCCCTTTACCACGATGCTTTGCCGTGCCGGTTGACGTGTGTTCGGTTTGGATGTAAGATGCGTTCAATCGGGCATACTTGGTTGATATGATTGGTTCTATTCTTGCATGTGTGATATGACGCGCATGGGCTTAGCATGTTGGTCTAAAGGTCCTCTCTTTGAGAGATCAAGAGCCCCAAAAGGTCACATTTACGGCAGTGCTTCGCCGCGCCCTTTTATTTTCTGTTTATGTATTGCATCAGGTCCGTGTCCGTTCGAACGCGTTCACGAACGCAACTCGAACGCGCATGTGTTTTTGCCTTATTATGTGCCAGGTCTCGTATCCGTTCGAACGCGTTAACAAACGCCATACGAACGTGAGCTCTCTGTCTCATCTCCGTTCGAACGCTCTTACGGACGCTACTCGAACGTGAGCATTCTGTCTCATCTCCATTCGAACGCGTTTACGAACGCTACTCGAACGTGAGCATTCTGTTTCATTTCCGTTCGAACGCGTTTACGAACGCTACTCGACGTGAGCATTCTGTCTCATTTCCGTTCGAACGCGTTTACGAACGCCACACGAACGCGAACACACTGAATTGAGTCATTTTCATCATATGTGCGTCTATGCCTATATCTATCTTCTTTTGCACCATGTCATAGCATGCTCACTTTAATGCCTAATTGCATCCCTAAGCGTCTTTTTGCATTATGTACTTAGTCGACCCTTTTGTTTGTGCATGGAAATATAATGGCTATTTGTTTACGGTATGTCTATGAAATCACATGTTCACCACCACTTGAAAAGCGCCCATATGTGTGCTTGTATGGTTAATATGCGTGCTTGTGTTTTTTCCTGAATGTGATATGCAAGTAAAGTTGTATGTTAGTTGCTATCTTGATATATGTTAAGCATGCAAATTTAAATGTAAGATATATGTGAAATGCGTACATGAGTTTTATTTTACACATGAGAATTTAGAAGCATGATACTATTGGAAATAAGTGTTATTTAAGCCTAGTTAAATTATTACATGAATCCTTTCATTACAAGTGACATAAGTAAGGGACCATTCCGAACCCAACGGTTTGAGGTCTTCCCTTGCGAGGGGTGAGTGCGGCCTTAAATCTTTGTCCCGGTTCACACCGGGTGGCGACTCCATGTTATGTAATCCTTCCCAACTAGGCCGCGAGCCTAGGAACGGCGTCGCTCAGTTTCTGTGTCCCACACTTATGTCACTGTCAATCCACTGCCTGTTGAAATCGATCCTGACTCCGCTCCAGAAGAGCGAGAAACTTTTAATAGATGAAAGGATGATAACCTGAAGGTGAAATCCTACATATTGGGATCGATGGTTCCAGATTTGCTGAGACAGTACATTGAAGTACCAGATGCTTGGGGCATCATGCGAACACTCAAGGAGTTGTTCGAGGCAAACCAAGAGATGGAACTTTATCGAAGGTCTAAGGAATTGTTTCGTGCTGAACTCAAGGAGGGAGGAGCTGTCAGCACTCATGTTTTGAACATGATAGACCAGATTTGATATCTGGAACGACATGGCATTGTATTTGATGAACGGCTGGGCCGTAATTTGATTCTGTCTTATTTGCCTGGTTCCTATGCTGGCTTTGTATTAAATTTCCATATGCATTCGATGCAAGTCACATACGAAGGACTTCATAACATGCTACGCACGGCGGAGCAAGATTTGTGAAAAGGCAACCCCACTTTGTACCTTCATGGTGGAGCTGCCTCTTCAAAGACTTCTGGGAAGTCAAAGAAAATACATATGGGGAAGAAGAAGATTGCAAAGAAGAACTCCAAGTAGCGCAAAGGCACAAAACCGCAAGTAACTCGTGACCAATGTCTGTATTGCAAGAAGTCTCGACACTGGAACAAAGACTGTCCAAAACTGATAGGAAAAGCAGGACCCTCATGTATGCTTTATATTTTTCCAATTATTGACATCTCATTAGCCTTAGATGCAAATAATAGATGGGTGTTAGACATTGACAGTCCTACTCATATTTGCAACTCCTTGCAGGAATTAAAGGTAAAAAGAAGGCTGAATAAAGGGGAGGTCCAGCTTAGAGTTGGCAGTGGCGAGACATTGGATGTTACATCCATAAGAATGGTTCTTTTAAATCTCCCCAATAGATGTAAATTAGATTTGCGAGACTGTTATTATGTACTCTCTTATCAGAAAAATAATATCACTGTCAATATTAGATAAATATGGTTTTAAAATAAACATTAAAGATGAAACTTTATGTTTATATGATAAAGATAATTTATTGAAATGTGAATATTCTTTATCAAAGTGTTACTATGTTTTGGAAACATATAGAGATGTTTTTAATTTGGAGGAAAATACAAATAGAAAATCTGAATTAAATAATACTGAATTATGACATATGAGATTGGGCCACATAGGTGTTAGACGTCTATCCAAATTAGTAAATGATGGTTTGATTGAAAATCTTACCTTAGATCTTTATCCAATTTGAGAGTCATGCATCTAAGAAAAGATAACAAATGCCTCATTTCTAGGTGTTAGACACCGTGCTGGAGATTTATTGGAACTAATACACAGCGATGTGTGTGGTCCATTAAATCATGCTGCTCATGATGGTTCAACTTACTTCGTAACTTTCACGGATGACAAGTCTAGATTTGAATATGTCTATTTGATGAAACATAACTCGAAAATATTTGACAAGTTCAAAATATTCCGAAATGAAGTAGAAAAACAAACCAGTAAATTCATCAAATGTCTTCGGTCAGATCGATGTGGTGGATATATGAGTGAAGAATTCAGAAATTATTTAAGAGAGAATGAAATTCTTACCCAATATAGCCCACCAGGAACACCTTAACACAATGGTGTGTCTGAGCATAGAAATCGTAGTTTATTGGATATGGTGCGATCAATGATGAGCTATACAGATCTTCCTTATTACCTTTGGGGTTACGCTTTACTTACTGCTGCCCACATACTTAATAGGGTTCCATCGGAAGCTATTTCTACAACCATCTATCAGATATGGTTCGGTAGAAATCCAAATCTTAGGTATTTAAAGATTTGGGGTTGTCGTGCATACGTTAGAGTTGCGCAGCAGGATAAACTAGCACCCAGAGGGTATAAATGTAGGTTCATTGGATATCCTGATAATTTCATGGGATATCAATTCTACGACTCCGAGCAACAAAATGTATTTGTTGTCCGCTTTGCTACTTTTCTTGAAAATGAATTTTTCTGTAGAGAGATTGAACTTGATTAGTTTAATCCCAACATTAAAGAACCTGAAATGGAACCTGAGATCCAACTAGGTGAAAGATCTTCAACATAGGTTCTACGTAAGTCGAATATAATATCAAATCCTCTTGAGAGATTGTTTTTAACATCTGATGTGAGCCTTGATGTTCTCATCTTAGAGGAAACAGATCCGACTACGTATAAACAAGCGATATTAGATATCGATTCGGGAAAATGGCAGAAAGCCATGAAATCCGAGATGGATTCTATGCATGACAATCAAGTATAGAACTTAGTTGAACTTCCTGAAAGAGTTTGATTGAAAATCTTACCTTAGATCTTTATCCAATTGTGAGTCATGCATCTAAGAAAAGATAACAAATGCCTCATTTCTAGGTGTTAGACACCGTGCTGGAGATTTATTGGAACTAATACACAGCGATGTGTGTGGTCCATAAATCATGTTGCTCATGATGGTTCAACTTACTTCGTAACTTTCACGGATGACAAGTCTAGATTTGAATATGTCTATTTGATGAAACATAACTCGAAAATATTTGACAAGTTCAAAATATTCCGAAATGAAGTAGAAAAACAAACCAGTAAATTCATCAAATGCCTTCGGTCAGATCGAGGTGGTGAATATATGAGTGAAGAATTCAGAAATTATTAAGAGAGAATGAAATTCTTACCCAATATAGCCCACCAGGAACACCTTAACACAATGGTGTGTCTGAGCATAGAAATTGTAGTTTATTGGATATGGTGCGATCAATGATGAGCTATACAGATCTTCCTTATTACCTTTGGGGTTACGCTTTACTTACTGCTGCCCACATACTTAATAGGGTTCCATCGAAATCTATTTCTACAATCCCATATCAGATATGGTTCGGTAGAAATCCAAATCTTAGGTATTTAAAGATTTGGGGTTGTCGTGCATACGTTAGAGTTGCGCAGCAGGATAAACTAGCACCCAGAGGGTATAAATGTAGGTTCATTGGATATCCTGATAATTTCATGGGATATCAATTCTACGATTCCGAGCAACAAAATGTATTTGTTGTCCGCTTTGCTACTTTTCTTGAAAATGAATTTTTCTGTAGAGAGATTGAACTTGATGAGTTTAATCCCAACATTAAAGAACCTGAAATGGAACCTGAGATCCAACTAGGTGAAAGATCTTCAACACAGGTTCTACGTAAGTCGAATATAATATCAAATCCTCTTGAGAGATTGTTTTTAACATCTGATGTGAGCCTTGATGTTCTCATCTTAGAGGAAACAGATCCGACTACGTATAAACAAGCGATATTAGATATCGATTCGGGAAAATGGCAGAAAGCCATGAAATCCGAGATGGATTCTATGCATGACAATCAAGTATAGAACTTAGTTGAACTTCCTGAAAGAGTTTAACCTATAGGTTGTAAATGGGTTTACAAAAGAATGCGAGGGCCCAATGGAAATGTGAAAATCGTTAAGGCCTGACTGGTAGCTAAAGGTTACACTCAACGTCCTGGGATTGACTATGAGGAAACTTTTTCACCACTATCCATGCTAAAATCTATTAGGATTTTCTTAGCCATTGCTACATATCACGACTATGAGATATGACAGATGAATGTGAAATCCGCTTTCCTAAATGGATTCCTTGAGGATGATATCTATATGGATCAACCAGAGGATTTCGTATCTATTGAGACTTCAAACTTGGTTTGTAAGCTCCAAAAGTCTATTTATGGACTTAAACAGGCACCCCGAAGCTGGAATCATCATTTTGATGAGATAATTAGATTATATGGATTCATCAAAAATGAGGAAGAACCATGTGTCTATAAGAAAGTGAGTGGGAGCCTGATATTTTTCCTAGTCTTGTATGTAGATGACATCTTTATTGTAAGAAATGATATAGATTTGATGTAAAATGTGAAAATCTACCTTTGCAAGAACTTCTCCATGAAAGATATGAGTGAAACTTCCTATATACTAGGTATAAGGCTCTACCGAGATAGAGTTAGGAGCTTATTGGGTTGTCACAATTGACGTACATAAATAAGATGTTAGAAATGTACGGTTTTACCAACTACAAGGCAGAAAATGTACCTTTCCGATATAGCATACATCTTTCGAAGAAAATGGCACCTCAGACTGAGGAAACGAGAGTTACAATTTCTAACTTGCCATATGCTTTTTGCATTGGAAGCATAATGTATGCAATGCTATGTACTATACCTGACATCAGTTTCGGCGTTAGTGTGACCAACCAATATCAATCTGATCCAGGTAATGATCATTGGACAACCATGAAATATATCCTAAAATATCTTAAAGGTACTAGGGATAAGTTTATGATATATGGAGAAGATGAGTTATATGTTAAGGGTTATACAGACTACGACTTCCAGGGAGATTTTGGGAGATCCAGATGATACTAAATCTACATTAAATTATGTAGTTACCCTTAATGGTGGCACATTTAGTTGGCGTTGTTCAAAGTAAGGTTCTACAGCTGATTCCACCACTGAGGCAGAATTATAGCGGTTTCAGAAGCTGCTAAAGAAGCTGTATGGATTAGAAATTTTATCACAAAACTTGACATTGTACCTAGCATTGCGGATTCGATCCCAATGTATCGTGATAATAACGAAGCCATCGCGCAGGCTAAGGAGCTGAGGACACATTCCAATTCTAAGCACGTGGAAAGAAAATATCGCATAATTAGAGAGATTATTGAACGCAAAGACATAGTGGTCTTGAAGGTTCAAAGACTAGCCAGCATAACAGACCCGCTTACAAAGGCCTAACCTCCTAAGTTATTCGATAAACATGTAGAGGAGATGGGTTTGCGGTACCATCCAGACTGGCACTAAGCAAGTGAGGGTTTGTTGGAGTTAGTGCTTGGAGCGTCAATCCGAACATTGTATTGTATATTTTATTATTTATTAACAGAATAACTACATTTTCATTTCATACCTCATTAATTGCATTGTCATTATGCGTATTAGATTGATATATAAATATGCTAAGAATGATATCGACCTTAGAATAGTCTCATAGTAATACTGGACACTAGGTGGTTCGACATTGGGATAAATATTACTATAGTAAACTATTCTTAAAGTATAAATATATTCATAATTGTTGGTTTTGGAATACGGTCGAGTTCCTATAACCTAGAAGACTAGCACATGTCTTATATTGGAATTGGAGTTTCAATGGTTTAAACACGATGTACCATGAGCTTTGGAAGCTCGTATAGACGTGTGGGTATTGGTTGGACCGGATACTGAATGAATTACTGATGAGCGGAAAATATATCACTATTTATCACCCCTTTAACCTAATATTTTGTATAGTTTCTCGGATTTGATGAACGTTTTGATGTATTTTTGTGTGTTTTATAGATAAATAAAGATTTAAGACTCAGTGAAATCAACTCGGGGCTAAAACGATGAAAAATGGATAAAATGGAAAAACTAGAAATTCATTGCTCACGCTTCGCGATGCACATGTCTCTATGAGTCGTGATGCACCTCTATTATGAAGCTTATTGACATTTACTATGTACATGTCGCGACGTAGAGCACCTACGCGTCGTGATGCGTGGCGCTCCGCGGATACATGTCATGATCTCACGAGAACGCGTTTACACATCAACACGTCGCGACGCACAAGCCATTCTGCATTAGGACGCCAGTCCGAATTTTTTGATTATAAATAGAAGCTGATTTCATTTAGAATTTTCATACTTTCCTTAAGGTTCTGTATAAGGATCTAATGACTGTATCTTGTTTGTTTACATTTTTGTATTTTTCATTATGTACTTTTATTTCTAGTTATAATAATAGTTATTTGTTTATCTTTATTTTATGTTTCGTAATTAATTTTCGCTGGGGGAAGGGTGAATCATTTAATATGATAATCTAGGTTAATCTCACTTAATTTATAATATATAAATTGTAATTTAATAATATGGATTAAAGTTGATACCGCCTTAATGGCTGGTTTTATTTATTTGAAATAATATGACACCGCTTATATGGTCGGTCTTTAGGTGACAGATGATTACCGCCTATATGGATGGTTTGTGGACAAATAATAACACCGTGTTTATGGTTGGTTGGACTTAATTGGATAATACTGAAAAATTCTATATTATAATAAATGAGATTCCTAAATTTGAAATATTAAATGTGGATCCCCTAACCCCATCACTTTATTTTTATTCTAGGAAAATGATGAAGCATAATATTTACGTGTTTAATAATTGATTTAATGATATTATATGTGGTGCTTTAGCTTGTTTATTGCATCTTAAGCTTAATACTTCTTGTTGCCTGATCACCAATAAGATTGAAATGGTAAACTTAAAATGAACTTGACGAAGGGATTTTAGGTTTTAGCCTTAGATTCAATAGCTCACGATCTCACCTTAGGGCATATGTCCCTTAGGTGGATTTCCTTACATGATAGATATATACCTATCGGGCGGGGGTAGCTATAATTGGACCTTGAACTTAATGAATTTAGGTAATTGGTTAACATAGACATATGATTAATTAGATTACTTTGGGTGTTTGCATCTGACCATTGAGAGAGGCTTTTGCATATCTTCATGGTATTTGGGCCGTAATATTTTCATACAAACTTCGATTCTTATGAATTTTATATCATCGGAAAGCTAAGACCAAGACTCACAACTTTCATGTTGAATATTTTTCCACTTCGAACCCGAAGTACGTCAAAAATCATGATCTCCATAACTGCTAAAGTAATTTCGAGAAGGGACTAGAAATGAGACACGTGGTAAAATCTCAACCACTCATTTTATCACAAAAATCAGCCACATTGCCTATAAATAAGCTTCCATTCTATTTCTATCTTCTCAATTTTCAATTTTGAACAAGGAATATAAAGCTCCAAATTCGTACCTTATAAACCCTAGAATTTGGGATTGCTAAATTGGCTTTAATTGGGTTGCTAGCATGTATTTTGGAAAATAACATGATAGTATTATTATGGATTGAGGTTTTTGTGTATGTGAATGTATTGGGGGGAGGAAGTTGAATGTGCTTCTTGTGTGTTATTGATAAATTGGTACATAAAAGTTGGGGTTGAATATGTTTCTTGAGTATGCATATTGTAGTTAAAGATATGCTTATATGAAGGTTTTAGTGTGGGAAGTGTGTTGGAGCAAGTTAGACTTAGAAAGGTTGATATTAGACCCTGAAACTGGCCTCACGACGCGACGCCAAACACATGTTGTCGCAACGCGTTCTGGAAAATAGCTTCAATTCGATTATGTGTTGTGTGCGTCGCAATGCTTGAAGAATCGCGATGCAACGCGAACCAAAATAGCTCTCTGTCTCGGACTTCTCCAGTTCACGTTGCGACACGTGGCCATTTTCCAGGATAATTTTTCTTAAAAAAAATTAGTTTCAACTCAGGATATTAGAGACCGCTTGAGGGACTTCTTATAATCTTCTTATACACATAAATTACCATGACAAAAACGCAAAATCCTATGTAGCGACGATAGTTTCAAAATATATTCCATGATATGTATTCTAATTAGTTACCCATTAAAGGTTATTGCAGGAACCATAAATTCCTTCGGTAATATGAAGTTATGCTTGCGAGACTTCAAATCAGTGAGTGGACACTATTTTTCTAAGTTAACTTTTCATTTACACTATTTTAAGTAAAGATTTATTTTTATGCACCTAGGGCGTTAGTTGATTTTTGTTACAGTCATTTCATGAAAGAGATATTTTCAAAGCATGGTTTTATATTTTCGAGGCATATGGGAAAATCCACCTTAGTATGTAACTTAATACAGACATGGAATTGATGGATGACATGTGCACATGTAGAGGACTGAGGGGATGATGATACGTAATGCTCCTAGATCCTAGTTCAAGACTAAGGATGACAAATGCCCTAAATCCTAGATTCAGAGCTTGGAGAGTAGCATAGATTCGCACCCTGTTCTAGTTCAGTGGCTTAGGGGAAGGCGATACGTAACGCTTCAAGACCACTAATTTCAGGGACAAGAGTGGCATGCTTTGGGGGGCGGCGATATGTAACGCCCCCATGCGTCAGGTTTTTCAGAGACATATATCATTTTTTTAGAAAACAGTTTTCAAAGATCAATTTGCAGATACAGATTTCAAAAGCAGTTTTCAGAGAAAAGTTTTCTAGAAAGGAAAGTTTTCAGAAACAATAGCTTTATAAGAGACTTTCAGAAAAGATTTTCACAAAGGTTTCTAGAAACAGAATTGCTTTCAGGAAAGAAAAATTTTCAGAAAAGATTCGATTTGATTTCTAAAATATGAGATTTCTTAAAGTATTTCAGTTTTCATTTTAAAACCGTCCACTCACTTAGATAATTTAAACGGTCTAACCTCCCACTCTCACTTTATTTGTTTTGCAGGTTACTCAGAGGACGAGCTCAGGAAGATGGATATTGATGACAGTCACTAGGGTATGGAGTCCACCAGGTCAAGTCAAAGAGAGAGAGAGAGAGTCAAGTTGGAGTCAAAGAGAAGTCATGTATCAGTCATTGGTATCGTGTCAGTCGTTGTATAAGGATAAAATGTATATTAATATAGTTACAAAAGCAAGTGTTATTGAGTATATAGTTATTTCTGTTGAACTTGCATATTATGTTGTCAAGTTTGGGCAACAGTCTCATACATAAAATTTTGGATTGATAAAGAATAACAGTGTTGTTCATAGCTAGAAAGTCAGTGGCTCAGAGGGATAATATGACATATTCCTTGTCGGTAGCATCTTTTAGATCGTGGATGTTACAAAAATGGTATCAGAGCATGGTCTAAGGAGTCAGTGACCGCATTGGGTAGAGTGTTGGGTCTGGTATACGCAGTATGTTCAAGATACCCGTATATGAGGTACTACCTCTCCAGTATCTGATCCACTAGTAGGTCCTCAAGTCCCATAGATAGTTAGTAAGCATTCCCAAGGCTACTTGAAATTCTTCCCAATAAGTAACCCTAATTCCTGCTTTAGTTACGAATCATTCCATGATTATTCGAAATTATTAGTAAAAGATCAATTTAAGCTATGAAACTAGAAAATACAAGTATTAAGAATAGTTACTTAAGGGAGTAGGGAAAATAAAGCTATAAGAAATGAAGAAAAGATGTTTGTCAAGGTCAAGATAAACTAAGACTTTTAATGATCACTATATTATGAGAAGAGACCTAATAGGGGTAAAGACATATTACCTTTTTATAAGTAGATCAAATATTCAAGTAAGAAGTGAGGTCGCTTCTATGAGAATTTTTAAAGGCCGAATTCCCTAAAGTACTTGATGAATCCAAGACCGATGTTCATGGCCGAATTGAACATAACCGTAGAATGGGTAATGGTCGAAGTGAAGCTGTGTGATGGCAATTGTCTTAGTTTACACCAACGGTGGAACAGTTCAAGACTATAGGTCACTGGTTCGCCAAGTAAATCCAATTGTCATTCACTAGGAAAAGTTCAAGGCGAAAACTACCTATTTCGATGCAGTTTTGTTTCACGGAAACTCTATTAAGTGTCTGCATTAATATTTAGAGAAATATGGGATATTGTTGTATATTCTCTAAATATATATAGTATGAGTGTATGAGAGTCATGTTCATTAAGTAGTGTCTTATATAGGGACATATCATCTAAACTTGGAATGATGCATCTCTATACCTTTTTAGGCCTTAGGAAAAGGTATGACCCTTAGGAGGGTTACACTGTAGGCACTGCATTTTTGCATGTAAGTCCCTATGATGAGTCTCATTTGGAGACACTACCTTTTAAGTCGATGAAGTCGAGGGAAACGGTCGTCAGAAGGGAATTAGTATTTTTGTTAGATTTTATTCGCTTGTTTAGCGCTGGGCTCATTTGTTGGACCTCCGTTTTAAAGCATCTTTAGCCAAAAAAATCCCACAAACCATTTAACCTTGGCCCAAAACCCTTGAAATACAAAGCCAAGCCCATCTCACCCAAGCCCAATCCAAAAATAATTAAAACATATTTAAAACACAAATTAAATTAAATTAAATCCAATTAGATTAAATTAAATCCAATTAAAATCTAATTAATTAAAAATAAATCCTAATTTAAATTCCTAATTAAATCAAATCACCTACCAAATTAAGTAAATCACCTTCCTAATTACCAAAGATTTAAATCCAATTAATAATTCACTCACCAATTTAAATATATCCCCACCCAAAATTACATGATTCCATTCCCTTAATAAATTAATGTGTCCCTTTATTATTTGATCCCTTTCCTTTTTGAAAACTCATGCAAACCCTAATACCCCTCTCACGCCCCTACTCTCTCTTACCTCGCTCTATATAAACAATGAAACCTAAACTAATGAGGAGGACCACACACATATCTCTCCTCTCACTCACGAAAAAGACACTCAAAGCAAGAAACCCCTAGCAGCCATCCACTCACCTTGCCATCATCATTCAAAGCCATCACACGCCATTAGCCACAACTCACTATCCACGCCTGCTTTCACGCCATTACACCCACGTAACTAGTCCTCTGTCCACGCAACACGTCCCCAACAAGCCTTTCACAACCGCTAAAACCCCTCTGAAACTGTCCAGCCAAATTACCGTGAAAACAGTCCCAAAGTGCCCAAATCAGCCATTGACAGCCCCGCAAAACAGTCCCAAAACCTGCCAGTGAATCACCACAAAACAGTCCCCTAATTACCAAAAAACAGTGACCAGAAAATGCAACAAAAACAGCATCAAAACGGAGTGAAAACAGCAGCCCAGACAACGAAACAGTGAGAAAAAATGTTGGATTAGTGAACAAGAAAAGTTGCAGAGCTTTTCTCCTTTCGACGGCCGTGTAACGCGCTTTCGAGAGACGACAAAAGAGGTTAGACCTGAGGGCACCCTTTTTACTTATTATCTTTCGTTTCTTTTATTTATTTTAATATATTATCGCATGAGAGTCGTTTGTTGAGGCATGATGTGAATTCCGAATGAACGGAATGCGAGTTCTCTTTTGTGGTATATCAGATGGAAACCTGGATGTAAATTCCGTAGATGAATCCGAATGGACGGTAGTGCGGTTTGCACTCGGGATAAAATGTCACGTACTACTTGATAGACACACGTATTTCTTTTCATCCAACCATGTATTTGAGCATGATTAGGTTGTTAGTATGTTATTTATTTTTTTAAGCATGATTTAGTCTAGTATGTTATTTATCTTTAAGCATGATTTAGTTGTTTATTTTTAAGCATGATTAGTTATTCGTTTTGCATTTGGAATTTGCATTAAGTTTATGTTGTTGTTTGCATTTCACATTATATAATTGAAATATGTTCATGAGATTGTCGTGTGTTGTCGTGTGTTATGATGACTTACTTTCCAAGCATGGAAACTTAGACATAAGATTTATCTTTATAAACATGAACTAGATATAGGATGTTCTTGAGCATGTTGCGTAGATTCGGTTAAGATATTGCACAAATCACATCATTACAAGTGGCATAAGTAAGGGACAATTCTGAACCCAACAGTTTGAGGTCTTCCCTTGCGAGGGGTGAGTGCGGCCTTAAATCTTTATCCTGGTTCACACCGGGTGGCGACTCCATGTTATTTCTCCGGTTTAGTTCCCCGCAAGCTATTCCGTACTCCCAACTAGGCCGCGAGCCTAGAACAGCGTCGCCGATTTCTATGTCCTACAGTCTGACGACTCCACACGGGATAGAGAATCGGCCCCGAAATAATGTCTTGTAGTGATTATGATTTGTGTTTTAATTAATCGCGTCTACTGTGGGTTGAAAGGGGTTTAATCAAAGGCACTTTTAAGGTTAGGTAATGGTTTGGTGTCTTCCTTCATTCACTACCTTTCTACAAGGAAAAGCTTTGAAGGCACCTGGATTATCATGTACTTGTAGCTTATTGTGATGGACTAATTTGGAGGACTCGTTGTTTATTCCTGACATCAAGCGATAAGAGCCTAAGGGGCTTGGGTATTTAAGAGAGCCTCGCTCCACCCTCCCTCTGGGGAATCTACAACGGTAAATCCATTTGACAGTCAGTCACACACCATAACTCGTTGGCACGTACCTTAAGGTATAAAAAAGGTGCGCTCACTTGGTCGCTCGAACCCTTGAGTGGGGAGACCTAGTTGTGGGCAATCTTTCGCCCGCGAGAGCCTTTGTCCGCACTCCCGCAAAGCCACACGTAGACCGGAGTTGTATGACCTATAACAACTATTTCCTTGTGCTTGTGGACCATCCTCATTTGGATGCAGTTGGACTTCTTGTCAGAATTGCGAACTTGTTGGGCCATTTAAACTGGGACGAGTTCGTATCCTATGACAATTGGGCCAAAAGCTTCTGAAATGTCGATGGGCCGCTCTGTAGAAATTATTGCTTTATGCTTGAATTATCTCTTTATGCTTGTAGTTAGGACCATTGTCATTTGGATTCAGTTGGACTTCTTGTCAGAAATGCGAACTTGTTGGGCTATTTAAATTGGGACGAGTTCGTATCCTATGACAATTGGGCCAAAAGTTTCTAAAATGCAGATGGGCCATTTTATGTGTGGGCCTCTTATCATTTGAAGTTGTTTAGCCACGTTATTGCAAAGTGTAAACCTGTTGGGCCTTTTCAACTGGGACGAGTTTGCACCGCGCAATAGCGTGGTTGAACACTTTTAAATGATAATGGGCCAACTAGTGTAAAGTTTTTATGGGCTTATATATCACATGCATTGCACGCATACATGCTGACTGAGAATTTTAAAAGACCCCATAGATTCCCGTTGGGTAAGGGAAGATGGCAGACTCATCAAAAGGCCGATAGCAAACATGAGTGGATCAGAAAACGAGATATCTCGTGTTGATCAACTGGAGAATGGTTTCTCCAAGATTACCGAACAGTTGCAAGCCTTGACTACTGCCATGGCAAATATGGCTGTGCCCCGTGCTGGGGGAAACTCTGAGAATGTAAGACGTGAGGAGCCTCCGAATAGGTTGGGGGATGACATCCTCGCTTTTGATGATGATATGGCCGAATATGTCACGGAGAGAATAGTCGGGTCTCAGGCCGAGATACAGAAACTCCGTGATCAGATGGAGTCAGTTACCCGTAAACTGAAGGGGAAACATGAGGACTTGTTAGATTATGAGGCAATGACCTTCGAGGAGCAGCTGCCAGCTCAGTTTAAAATGCCCGATATAGCCAAGTTTAATTGGAATGGAGACCCGAGGGTGCATCTGCGGCAATATGTATCGGTGATGAGTTCGGTGGGCCTATCACAGCTCCAAGTCCAAAAGATGTTTGGGATGTCACTCGAGGGAGCACCTGTAGTGTGGTATCACAGCCTTGAGAAAAAGGTTAAAAAAGATTGGAGGGAATTGTCAGATGCATTTCTAAAACAGTATGTTACAGACCTGAAGATTGATTTGTCACTCCGAGATTTGGAGAACATTAAGCAGAAGCTGGAGGAGAACTTCAAGGAGTGTGTAGACCGTTGGAGGAGCCAGCTTCTAAAGATGCAGACTTGGCCCTCGGAGAAGGACCAGATCAAGATGATTATCAAGGGTACTAAGCCCTCCATTTATGGCAAGCTGAGGAGGATGACTTCCATGATTGCGGATTTCCGACAGCTGAGGGAAACTGTCATGGACATTGAAGAAGAGGAAGCCGAGAACCGGAAGTTTTATGGCCAGAATAGGAGGAATTTTGGGGGGCATTCTGAGACCAAGCCCGCTATTGCCGAGGTTGCTGCCATAAAAAATCGGCGTTTCTCCAACCTAGGTAGACCCTTGTCTAAAGTGCTTGAGAAGCTGACCAGGCAAGGACTCTTAAAATCCTTGGAGCCTAGACCACTCCCAAATCCTCCCCCACCAAACCTCAATATGAACCGCTACTGCCACTTCCACCAACAACCTGGCCATGACACCGATAGCTGTACCTGTCTCCGCCATGAGATCCAAGACTTAATTGACTCCCATAAGATCCCTGACCCTGAAAGAGAATAACCAAACACACACACCAATCCTCTACCAAATTACCACTCTGTTCCCCCACCCACCTACATGATCAACTCTGGCTCGCCCGAAACCCTCATCCTCCAAGCTCTCAACCACCAAGCTTCTTACATGGGGATAATGGATGACAACGATGAAGAACCATAGGCCGAGGAAGGAGGCAGTGTTGTTTCTCCTAGTTCATTTGATCTTGCATTTTTAATAAAGACATTGATTTTGTTTACTTGTTCGAACCTTTTCTCAACAATAATAAAGAAGTTCATTTCGCTTACTTGCCTGAATCTCCCCTTCTCAACCTGCAACATGATTATATTTGACAAAAGCATTCAACTTTGGTAATATGATACTCAGCGATATTCTTGGAAGAAGCAAGCAGAAAAGACAAGATAGCCATTCAGTAATGGGAAACGGGGCAGTGAGACTGTCAGACTTAGAATAGAACGAGCTTACCAACGTGAATAGAATGAAGCAGTACTTTGCCTAAGGAAGAGTAGACCGAGCAGTCACTAAGGGAATTGACCGAAGACCTAACCCAACGGGCATGAAATTCACTCATGGATGCATGAATACACGTAATGTATTTCACATTCTTTGTGTGTCTATTTGTTTTGTATTCACAGGTTTTGAAGAAGAAAAGAGAAAGCGGCAAAGACAAGCCATTCAGAAACAGCGAAAGCACGGTATCAGATTCGGGTAATATTCCTAGGGCTTAGGCCCATATTGGTGTGAGATTCGGGTAGTAATCTGAGGGTTGAGGCCCACATTGATGTTGGGGAGGAATCCCAGGGCTGAGGCCCACATGAGTTTGAGTTTCGGGAATGGATCTCAAGGGGCGAAGCCCACATTATCAGAAGATGACGGAAGAATTTTGTGGAATGAGTGAAAAAAAAAAAGAAGTCTTTGATAGTTAGGCATATGTCCGGGGATGACATTGTTTGCTGTTGGGAGAAACCTTAGAAACGATAAGTGCAAGATGTGCTCTCATCCGGTATTCTGAATGGATTGATCTCAGCTGGACTCGCGAGCACTTGATTACAGGATCTCAACAGTGGAAACCTGAGTGGTTGGCAAGATGACTAGTCGAAGGGATGATGGATCGGTGAATGACCGTTTGCCTGGATATCCACCCTGGTTTACTTATGCTACGATATATGATATGGTTGGAAATAAAGAAAGAGTCTCCGCGATGAAAAAAATAGAAAAAATAGACCGCCTATAACCGATAAGCGTGAAGCTACCCATGGGCGAGTATTAGGACCACCATGAGGAGAAATGCTACCTTAAAGGGTAGGTGTGTCAAAAAAATGAAAATGAGAATGAAAAGAGAAAGAATGAAAAGAAAGAGACGAAAGAAAAAGAAGACCATATCATGTTGAGTACGCCGAAGTAATCACGGAAAGTGATCAAGACATCTAGATTGGTTAGACCCACTGGTCCGTGTGGAACACAGAAACTGGACAACCCATGTTGTTCTAGGCTCTCGGCCTAGTCGGGAGTACGGAGTAGCCACGGGAGACTAAACCGGAGAATAATGGAGTCGCCACCCGGTGTGAACCGGGAAAATGAGATTTAAGGCCGCACTCACCCCTCGCAAGAGAAGACCTCAAACCGTTGGGTTCAGAATGGTCCCTTACTTATGTCACTTGTAATGAAAGGATTTGTGTAATAATTTAATCAAGCTTAAGTAACACTTATTTCCAAGAGTATCATGCTTCTAAGTTCATATGCGCAAAAATAAAACTTACACCTAAATTTGCATATATCTCACATCTAAGATTGCATGCTTGAAAGTACGTCAAAGTAGCAACGAACATACAACTTCATTGGCATATTGTATTAATGGAAACACAAGCACACACTAACCACGCAAGCACACATAAAAGCGAATCAAATAATGGCGAACATGTGATTTCATAGACATATCATACTTATACGTGCGGAAGCATAAACAAATAGCCATTACATGTCCATGTGTAAATAAAAGAGTCAACTAAGTACATAATGCAAAAAGACAATTAAGGATGCAATTAGGCATTAAAGTAAGCATGCTATGACGTGGTGCAAAAGAAGATAACTAATATGGACACAAACACACATGTGAGCACTTTTCCAAGTGGTACGTGGAATTGTATCCCAAGTACAGACCGCACTACCGTCCATTCGGAATCGGCTACGGAATTTATGTCTGGGTTTCCATCCGATATACCACCAGAAATAATTCTCAAATGCCATCATAACATGGATATATGGATTGTAATACGTTAAGCCAAGACTAAGGTAAATGATGCAACCAATGGAATAAATGTGCTTTTCATTATGATGCGTACAAAGATAAGGATGACTATATGGGATTTCATAATACATGCGTGAATAAAGCAATGATGTGCTAAAAGATAAATGCCATGGCAAGAAGCGCGGCAAAACATCGTGGTAAAGGCTTTTAACCCCTCGATATAGAGGACCTTTAATCCCACTTATTAAGCCCATGCGCACATAATACAATGCATATATAAAGTAAAGAAAATGATATCGGGCTTCGCGTATCCGATTGAACACATCTCACACTCAATCGAATACACCTTATTCGGCGCGGCAAAGCATCGTGGTAAAGGATTTTAACCTCTTCAATTAGAGGACCTTTCATCGCATTTACTAAGCCCATGCGCAATTAACACAACACATATATATAAAACAAAAGTGAATACAAAGATATCCGGCGCGGCGAAGCATCGTGGTAAAGGATTTTAACCTCTTCAATTAGAGGACCTTTCATCGCACTTACTAAGCCCATGCCCAATTAACACAACACATATATATAAAACAAAAGTGAATACAAAGATATCCGGCGCGGCGAAACATCGTGGTAAATGATTTTAACTTCTTCAATTAGAGGACCTTTCATCGCACTTACTAAGCCCATGCGCAATTAACACAATGCATATAAAAAATAAAGACCATAATATCGGCTTCGTATACCCGATTGAACACATCTTACATTCAACCGAATATACATCAATCGACGCGGTAAAGCATCGTGATAAAGGATTTTAACCCCTCAAAATAGGGGACCTTTAATTCAACTTACTAAGCCCATGCGCTCGATCACATCATGCATAAACAAATAATGTGCGGAATTTAAATGACAAATAACTAGTAAATCAAAGCAACATAAAACAAAAGAATGTGCCGTTTACTCAAGCGGTACGTGGAGTTGTATCCCGAGTACAGATCTTACTACCGTCCATTCGGAATCGGCTATGAAATTTATGTCCGGGTTTCCATCCGATATACCGCGAGAGTTGACACATCTTTCATTTTATTCCAAGGCCACAACATACAATATTTCGTAATACATGCATATTTATCTACTCAAGGGCCACAACATGCATTTTAACATAATAATCATGCGAACAATACTCAATAAATAATAAAAATAAAACAGAAAACGAATGTGGAAAATACCCTCAGGTATAACCTTTATTGCCGACTTTCGGACTTACATTTCACGGAGATCGGAAGGGTTAAAGCTCCTCAACTTCTCCAGTTCACTGGTTTAGCATCTTAGGTAGAACCCTTATTGCTTGCTGTTTGACCTCCGTTTTGCTGCTGTTTCCTCTGATTTTTCTGTTTACTGTTTCAGGTCTTCAAAGATACAGTTTTGGCGTTTCAATGGATTGTTTTGGGTGTTTTTTTGCTCAATGTGTAAGGCAGATTTGAAGGCAATGGCTGGACAGTTTTGTGGGATGTGATGTGCGGCAGTTTATGAAGCAGTGCAGTGGGCGTTTGGGGATGTGTTTTGGGGCGTTATGGGCAGTATGCGTGGCTAAGGCTGTGAGGCGTTGATGAGCTGAAGCGGTGGGGTGTGTTTGATTGTGAACGTGGCGTGTGTGAAGGTTGTGGTGTGGACGTGGTGGGGGCGTTGATTTGGCAGTTTTGGAGTGAATGGTGGCGTGTTGATTATATGGTGAAGCTGGTTTGTTTTTGTTTTTGCGTGATCAGGGGTGATGAATGGCGTGACTTGTGAGGGAATAGAGGTCAGGGGCGTGTGTCTTTGAGGGTTTATGTGTGCGTTTAGGTGAAGGACGTGTGTGCTGGACGTGAGTGACTTTTTGTGATGAGTGATGATGTTAAGGTTGGGCAGTGTATGGTTTCTGGTTTGCCGTGAATTATCTTCTTTGCTTTGTGTTTATTACCATGAATATGCTAGTGAGAGATTGGAGAGGGTTGGCTTTGGAAAAGTGTTGTTTATATAGACAAGAGCTAGGGTTTATCATTGTCTCACAAGGAATGGATTTTGGCATTAAAGAGAGGATTTGATTTGGTGTTGGATAAGGAAATCAATGGATTGAGGGGGGACAAAATTTGGTGAATTAGGAAGGTTGAATATTTGATTGGCTTGGTTTAGGAATACAATATTTTAATTGGTTAGGATTGATAAGTTAGCCATTCATGAATTGGGAAATGGAGACAGTGGGACTGTTAGACTTGGAAAGAAACGGGTTCCTGGAACAAATCAGTGAAGACAGGTGGAAATGGTACTTTCCCCAAGAGAAGAATGGTCATCAATGGAATTGACAGAAGACCTAACCCGACGGGATAGGAACATTCATGCATGCATACACGTAACACATTTTGCATCCTTTTGTGTTTGTTTTATTTTGTGTTCACAGGTTTTAAAGAATAAGAAAAGCGGCAAAGAACAAGCTAATCAGAAATGGTAAAAAGCACAGTATCGGATTCAGGTAATGATTCCAGGGTTGAGGCCCATTTGAGTTTGAGTTTCGGGGATGACACTCTGGGGGCGAGCCCCACATTGGTTCAGCATCGGTTTCTGCCGGGTATGGCACTCTGGGGGTAAGGCCCATATTAGCATCAACATCAGTCCTGCCGGATATGAAATCTGGAGGGCGAGGTCCACGTCATTATCAGTAGCCTGGGGACGAGTCCCAGGGTTGAGGCCCATATCAGTATCAGTCTGGGGGCGAGGCCCATAT
>SKCR01000530.1:0-29128 GCA_019454045.1 Zanthoxylum bungeanum | reverse complement strand
CACGACCAGATATCGCTTAAGTTGTAAACAGGCTTAGCAAAATATACAAGTAATCCAGGACGTAATCACTGGAAAGCCATAGTAAGGGTTTTGAGGTATCTGAGAGAAACTTAAAAATATGGTCTGCATTATACAAGATATCTTATGTTCTAGAGGGATACCGCGACCCTAACTGGATATCTGATATAATGGAATCCAAGTCCACGAGTGGATTTATTTTCACACTTGGTGGTGCAGCCGTGTCATGGAAATGCTCGAGGAATCTGAGTTCATAGCATTAGACTGTTGGACAATTATGACCAATAGCATCACTATTTGTACAGATCATGGTGTTGTTGTACAAATTAACTATGTGACAAAGGAGATTGCTCTCTTATCATTAGTGATTAGATCACCAAGATGAATAAATGATAGGAGGTCCTTATAATTTATTCCTGGATTGAGATGATATAAGACAGTATCAGTCCACGAAGGATAAATCATTAAATATCCCTAGTCAGAGTATTATCGAGATTGGACATCGATAATGCGTAAAAGACTAGTATTACACTTATGCACGTTGTGAGGGCATAACGATATAGTTCTCATATATTTGGGTATAGGATACTCATGCAAGTGTAATATGAGGTTGTGTTTTACCGATGGTACGGGAAACAGCTTCTCTCTGGATAGACCCCTTCAGAATTCCATTGGTAGTATAACTATGTGTCTATGGAAGTCCGAATTCAGGGTAGGTGTATTTGGTCTTAACCTGAGACTTGCACCGCTAATACTTGAGACAATCAATATGCTTTGGTTTTGGTCATACAGGGCTTTAACCGGTTCTGTGTACGCCTCTTCTAGGTATATTGAGAATCGTAGTGTATTGGGTGTGATGTCGAGATGAAAGTATCACTTCAGTTATAGTGGAGATGATGATCACGTAGGATACGGAACTTGTTCTCTTATATGCTGCAGCTATCAGGATATTATGACTAGGTCATGTATATCCGATTATAGAGACTAGTTACCAGAGATCCGATATGTGCTTCGTACGGGGCAGACATAATTCCAGCCCCAGGCCTAGCACGTGACATCCGATACTAGATCGACATAAATAATACTACGTATACTACGCCTGATATAGATCGCTTATTCCTGTAAGCATGTTTATGGAGAATTGGGTAAGCATGGCGCTTTGCTAGAAGCCAACCTTGTCTTGTAAATCGGTACAAACGTAGTACTAGGTACTTACGTGTTCGGATAGTCCGACGACCGTATTTACTACCAACATATCCGGGGATCTCATGGGTCACTTCCCGAAGATTCACCGATGATGTATGACTCGCAGTTTATTAATCTGGGATTAATAGGATGAGAGAGAAAATTAATCTGGGATTAATTACGGAGATATTTTATCTGGGATAAAATATTATTTAAAGAGAGAGAGCGATTAATTTGGAATTAATCGATAAATTAATATATTCGATATATTAAACGAAATTGGATTTCGACGCGGAATTAAAATCGGATTTTAATTCGGGTGAACGAATTAATTTAGAATTAATTCGTCAGCGATGTGAATAGTAATTATGCTAGGCATGATTATTTAATTAAATTAGATTTAATTACGACGCAACGGAAAATTCATTAATTCGGAATTAGCGAATCCGTGCCCGGGAGTGTTTGTGGAACCACTCGTATTTGGAATCGAAGTGGGACCCGCAAGTCACATCAGCGTCACATCATTCGTCAATCAAGTGATAGATGTCTTTCTCTTTGAGTGATTGACACCAGTCACTATTCATTGATTGATGTAAGTGGTTGGAAAGTTAAAAGGCTTTAATGCTTTGACTTTTTGAGTTTTTTTTTTGGTATTTGTTTTTTTGGAAATTCAAAAACCATATACATAACACACAAAACCAACATCTTCTCTCTCTCTCTCACGTGTGTATTCGGCCATGGGCCAAACACATCTTCTCTCCATTTTCTTCTTCCAAACCGTGAGCAATGAAGAAGAGTTAGAGGATTTGTTGCAAATCTTCAAGGGTGCTAGCACACAAAGAGGCATACAAGGTGATTGGGAAACCTACTTGTGAGCTTGGAATCAACATTGATAAAGCTTGGAGCTTGAAGATGAAGATTGAGTCCACACCCACCCATTGCCGTGAGCTTCACCAATAAGGAAGAAAAGTTTTGTTCTTCGATGCATCCAATCCTATCGTTGTAAGTATGATTCTGCCATGCTTTTACGAGTATTCACATATTGTTTCAATGCTTGAAAATGACCCTTGGTACTTAATAGAAACCCCAACAATGGTATCTTGAGCCATTTTGAGCATGAAACTAAATTAGGGTAAAATTTGGGTAAAAATGATTTGAGCATGTTTTGATGAAATTGATTGTTGATATATGCTTGAATGATGATAACATGGTGTTGTGCCTGATTAATTTGATGAATATTAAGTTGGATCAATTTTTCCCTAATGACTTAGCTTGGCCGAAAGTCATGCTTGCCCTAATGTCTTGGAATTTTTTGATTTTGATTCATTGGATGAGTTGGAATCATTTTTAGAATATTGATTTAATGTTGAATTGGATTTAATTGGATTGAAACCAAATCAGACATAAAATTACCCACAAAGCCGAGACTTTGAAGCATGTAATTGGGTTTGATTTTGGATAAAATGTGTTGGACGTGTTTTGTTGTTAATGAGAAAAATTAATTAGGCTAATTGATGTTTTAGAAATGTAAATTGGGTAATTAATTATGTTATACACTTTAGTAATTAAATTGTAAAATTTGGAATTTTTTGATTTAATTAATTGGGCCAATTTTGGAAATTGGGCTTGTAAAGTTGTTATTGGGCTTATTGGGCTTGGTTGTACCAATTTAGGTTTAGACTAAATTGGTTGGATCCAATTGGGCCCAAAACCATATCCATAAAGTCCAATTATGACTATTGGGCCTTTAAAGTTTAATTGGGCCTAATGGGCCTAAATTGATTTCTAGGCTTATTAGGTTACTCCTTGATTGGGCTTTGGTTATTGGGTTTGACCCGAGTTTACCAAAAGTCCACGCCTTAAGAAATTAATTAAAAGCCCATTGGACTTTAATTAAATAAACGTTGGACGTTAAACGAGCTTTGAGACCCGTAACAATTAAATTTAGAATTTAAGTCGTAAAAGTTCATTAATAAAGTGTAGTATTTAATTTTGAATAAAATAGCGAATTAGTATTAAATACATATTGAATTGGATTTAATTATGTAGTTTAATTTAATTCGAGAATTCGTACTTTGAGTATTTATTCGCAAAACGAGTTTGACTCGCGCAAAATCAAATCGTTGTTTGAACATTGGATGGTCATTAATTACCATATCAATTAATTTGATTAGATTGATTGATAACATGCTTGTATGAATACATGATTGCGATGCATGAATAATGTATATCGGATGGATATTAGATGGGTGGGGCAATTTTAGAAATTGTTGTAATAAATTTGGAATTTATTTAAATTGGACCTGCGTGTCCAGCCTATTACCTCCATACTCTTTGTATTTCTCTTCTCACCTATTCCCCTCAATGTAAATGAGGTTTCTTCAGAAGTGTAGTGTAACGGGTAGAAGCAAATACTTGTGCTAGCGGGAGAGATGAAATGGAGAGATTTGATCTAGGATCGATGTTTAAGTATCCATCCGCATATCATTATTTTTTATTATACGCGCTTTATTATGTATTTAGAATGCATGTTTAAGGGTGTATGATGATGAGACCTTAACAAAGATAATAAATTGGTTGCCAATTTGCACTCGAAAAACCCTCGCAAAATATTAAGTGTTTTTCCTTCCATTGAGTGATTCTTACTCAAGATCCAAGACTGGCATTGGTTTTTTGGCCAAAGTCAAGACCTTTGTCCATCGAGGATGTGTTTGAATCATGAAGGCTTTGTTCCATATCAGTGTCTTGTCCAAGTTGTGATTTGTTGGTCAAAGTCAAGATCACTTCTTGTCCATCGACATTGATTACGAAGCTTTCCATGGTCAATGGGTCGCGCTTAACTGGGATCACTAAGTTTTTTATCCCAAAGCCAAGGCTTAGTTTATTCAAAGGAAAAAGGTTAGGCAATATATTGGATATATTGGAATATAAAAGATATATGTTTCGGACTTGGATGTCCCCCTACTGGATCTAGGAATTGGATTGGATCCAATTGATCTTAAAGATCTACCTAGTTAATTATCTTACAATTTGTTGGCCAAAGTCAAGATTGTGTGATATTTAACGGGATCCTAGCCCACTAGGAAACACGGTTTCCCGAGTACTCGACAGAGGGTTAGAGGCTCGCCGAAAAATAGTGGGAGACAAGTATTAAATTTGCAATATTCGTTTAATAACTTGCCATACGCGCTCATTCAAATATCATTCGTCAAATAATTAAATGTTAGTTGGACTAATATTTAAACGTTGTTTTAATTAACAGTTGGACTGTATTCAAACAATTAAATTATAGTTGATTACATAGTTGGACTATAGTAATCATTATAATAAATAGTATCGAAAATCGTTGATTAAATAGTTGGACTATTAGAATCAAGATATAATTGAAAGATTGACATTTAAAACATAATCCTAGTTAAAATGTATTTATTGGTTCAATTTGGGAATAAATTTCAGGATAGTCCTGGAAACTAATAAGTTACTTCATTTGATAAAATAACATATTAAGCCTAAGCCCGGAGTTAAGAAATAGTAGAGCATGATCTTTGGAAGATTCATGTAATGATAACTTAAGTGATTAATCCATTAAGCTTGTCGTAGTAGACTCCTTAATTTCTTAATCAGAACTAAGGATTAGATCCTTAAAGTATGATAATGAAATTGAAGGATCTTCATAGATCTATTCTTAGATCTTAGAAGTACTCAATTGCAATATTAACTCTTGGAGAGTTAATGACTATTCTCAACGAGACAAAGTCAAATTTTACAATACGGCAAGTAGCGCAAGGCGCACTTTACTTCGATATTCTAGAAACCCGAAGCTTGGCCAAAGGCTTCTGGAGTGTGAAAAGGGCAAAGACAAAATCATTATAATCTTCTGGGAAGATAAATGACATATCCCAAAATGTCTGCCTAAATTGTGGCAAATGGGATCACTTAATAGTGACTGCCGTTTGAACAAAGCAGACATGAAGGAATTGAAGACGGTACAAGGCTCCGACTTCAAATATGTTTGTCATGAAATATGTTCACTACTAGTATTAAAATTGGATTTTAAATACTTAGTGTGATACATAAATATATACTGATGTTTAGAATCTGCTATGAGCAGGATACTGACTTCAGATTGAGATTAATCTGTGAATCGGAAACGGGACGAAAGTCGCTGTTTTAACCGTAGATACCTAAGTTTAGGAACTACCTTCGGGTATGTACTTAAATTTAGAAATTGTTATAATGTAACTAGTTTGACTAGAAACATTATCTATATATCAGTGTTTAATCCACTGCGGGTGAACCTTTATATCCTAGAAAACTAAAGTATTTTATTATATAAAGATGATATTGAGATAAACACATTAGATGTGAATAACAGTATTTATATTTTGAATATAAATAAATCTCAAACATATAACCTGACAACACAAATAACTCAAACTGATATGATCAGAAGAAACATATTGTGGCATTGTTGTCTGGGACACAATTAAACAAGACTCGATAAACACATTAGTGGGTACTTGGACTGATTTGATTCGATTCAAATAAAGTCTACGAATCTAGTTTATTGGGCAAAATGCCTAAAACACCTTTACTCGGTAAAAGTGCAAATGCCACCGATCTATTAGCCATAGTTCATAGTGAAGCAAGTGGGCCCATGTCTAGCTAGGCTAGAGGTGGATAAAAATGTTTTGCGACCTTTACGGATATGGCATCGTGTTATGGTTATGTGTTTCTTTAGGAACACAAATCATAAATTTTTATAGTTTTCGACACGAAATAGACAAACAGATCGGCTAAAGTATTATACTGTCACGGTAAGACCGTAATGGAAAATACTTAAGCAGTAAGTTTCTAATATATTTGAAAGAGTATAGTATTATTTCAATGAGGACTCCTCCCGGAACATGTCAATTTGACGGTGTGTCCGAACCGAGAAACCGAATTTTATTGGACATAATTAGGTTAATCCTGAGTCGCTCTGAGCTACCATTTCCTTCAACGGATAAGCATAAATAATGCATAACTTAGTTAGAATAAGGTTCCATAAAATCTGTTAGACAGATTTCATATTAGATATGAACAGGAAAGAAAACGGGTTTCTCATTCCTGAAAAATTGGGTATGCTGGGCATATGTTTGGATGATACCAAACTAAAACTCAAATTGGATAAGTGTCAAATTTTAGGTTATCCTAGGGATACCAAAGTATAGTACTTATACAATTCACAAGAGAACAATTTAATTGTTGCTCACCATGCGGTTTTCCTAAAAGGAATACCTATATGCAGTGGTAAGTGTGAGGATAGTAAAACTCGATGAAAATCGGAGTAATACTGTTCCAAGCACCGATTCCTAATGGAACATAAATAGTTCATCAAGGATAAAACTATACCAGTAATCTTCGAATACACAAGAACCGCGTAAGTCGAAGAGAGTCAGAAGACAACCTTGGGTATGGGTTTCTGATCTCACCTCATAAAGATGTCAATCTTATTGAGGAATACCAATTGACTACGTATGAGGAAGTGATACAAGGTATCGACTCTCTATTATGGCAAAGTTCCATGAGTCCGAAATGGATTCCATGTAAACAACCAAGTTTGGATACTAGTTGTTGTACCACAAGGCATTGTGCCTAATGGTACTATATAAGTCTTCAAGGAAGACGTACATGGAACACAACATACCAACGTATAAAGCTAGGCTTTTAGCGGAAAGGTATCGTTATCAACATTGTGTCGATTACGATTCAACCTTTTACCTGTTGCCACAATAAATCCATTTGGATAATGCTTGCTAAAGATGCATGTTTCATTTATGAAATATGAAAGTCGAACAGGAAAATTGCTTTCCTGAAAATGAAACCTTTTGGAGGATGTTTACAACATCCTGACGGTTTTGTCGTACCAAAACTAGCAAACAAGGTTTGCAGGTTATTCGATCCATGTTTGGATTGAAGCAAGCATTGAGTTCTTATAATCATAATGATTTATGATTTAATTCAAAACGAACTGATTCTTGTGTATATAAAGGGGTTAGTGGGAGCGCACTGACAGTGGCTCTCCTATAAGTAATGATGATATCTCATTTCTTGGAAATGATATTCCCATAAACCAATCGGTGAAAGCTTGGCTTTCATGAAAATTCTCCGTAGAATTCTTGGGAGAAACAACCTTTATTCTAGGAATAAAGATCTACTGGGTTAGATTTAAAATTGTTAAAACTCACCAAGAAATCGTATATTGAAAAATGTACGCGACCTGGTGTCTCATACGCTTTGAGCATATGGATTCACAAACAGGCCAATCCCAGTGATGGTCACAGGATTGATATTAAAAACATCCGTTAGTTTCTTAGAGAACTAAGGATGTTGTTTTAATCTGTGGAGATGGAGAACTTGAAGTGACTAGGATCACTGTAGCAAGTTTCCTAACCGATGAAAATGACTATAAGTCACAAACAGTACTATACAGTTTGAATAACGGAACAGTGAGCTGGAAATCTTCCAAGCAAGATACTGTTACCGAATAAATAACAAATGCGGGTTATTGCTGCAGCTGAGGCAGCAATAGAAGCCATTTGGGTCGATAACAAATCTAATTAGATTAGATATAGTTCTGTTAGCAGCTAAGCTAGGCTAGACATACACAATACTACGTATACTACGCCTGATATAGATCGCTTATTCCTGTAAGCATGTTTCTGGAGAATTGGGTAGGCATGGCGCTTTGCTAGAAGCCAACCTTATCTTGTAAATCGGTACAAACGTAATACTAGGTACTTACGTGTTCGGATAGTCCGACGACCGTATTTACTGCCAACATATCCGAGGATCTCATGGGTCGCTTCCCGAAGATTCACTGATGATGTATGACTCACACTTTATTAATCTGGGATTAATTGGATGAGAGAGAAAATTAATCTGTGATTATTTACGGAGATATTTTATCTGGGATAAAATATTATTTAAAGAGAGAGAGCGATTAATTTGGAATTAAACGATAAATTAATATATTCGATATATGAAACGAAATTGGATTTCGACGCGGAATTAAAATCTGATTTTAATTCGGGCAAACGAATTAATTTAGAATTAATTTGTTAGCGACGTGAATAGTAATTATGCTAGGCATGATTATTTAATTAAATTATATGCTAAAGGTTTACCAAGAGAGAAAGTTGAGAAGTCATTGAGGGGAATGGGCTTGAAGCCTATAAATTAAGAATTGTCACTGGGGAAACCCAACCCGAGTGACTAGAGATCTCAAGATCTAGGTTCAAAAGGGACAACTGAAACTTTGTGCAATTCAAAACAAGCACTGTAGAGTTATATACTCTTTCTCATGACTATAATAACGCATAATATTGTCTGTCAAGGTTAGGATAAGCTAAGGCTTTTAATGATCACTAGATTAGGAGAAGAGTCCTAATGGGGTAAAGACGATTAATCTTCATAGTAGATCACCTATTTCAAGTAAGAAGTGAAGCCATTTCCATGGTAACTTTTGATGGCTGAATTTCCTTAAAGTACTTGATGAATCTAGGACCAATGTTCATGGCGAATTGAAACAACCGTAGAACGGGAACTGATCAAAGTAAAGTTGTGTGATGGCTATTGTCTTGGTTTACACCAACGACAGAGTAGTTCAAGACTATGAGTCACTGGTTTGCCAAGTAAGTCCGATTGTCATTCACTAGGAAAAGTTTAAGGCGAAAGCTACATATTCCGATGTAGTTTTGTTTCACGGAAACTCTCTTAGTGTCTGCAATAATATTAAGAGAATTGTATGGGATTGTAATAAATTCTCTTAATATATAGATAAATATATGTGAGATATGTCCCTTAGAAGTGCCTTGTGGGAAAGGCATAAAGGTTATGATTTAAGAAAAAAGCAAGCAAGTTCGGTTTGAGTCAGGGAAGCATCTCACCCTTTTTTCATTAATAATAAAAATATCTTTGAATTTATAAATTAAATTCTTAAAAAATATAAAATCCCCAATTAAGATATCCATGTTCGCCCCTAGTTCAGGTGATTCATTCGGGTAGTATATAGAGGTGAATGTTACCGTAATGTACACATCAGTTGCGATAATTTGCATGTTGTATTTAAACTTCTAGTTATATAATTAAAAATGGTATACTAAAAGATGTTTAATATGAAGGATTATGCAATTAGAGCTGCTTAGCTGGTTTGTAAGTAGTACTTGACCTTTGATTTGATTTGATATGTTAATTTTTGATCTAAAAGTTCGAGAAAATGACTCAACGAGTGACTAGCAGTTGTTATGCAATTAGAGCTGCTGAGTTTTTAGTTATTGTAAACTATGAAATGTATTTTTATATACTGCTAAATTGAAGCTTTTAAGTGAATGAACGTCGTTGCAGTTTCACAAAGTCGCTTGAACAAAATGTGGGCGTGTGTGTGTTGTATATCCTGTTTGGGGTGTGTAAACATATTGATGTTGTTAGTGGTTTTCTCGGGTATCGCAATGGAGCGTAAAAAATCGAAATTTTTCCATTTCCAAAATTTTTTTAAAATTATTAAAATAAAATATTTATTTTAATATTGAATCCCAAAATTAAATTTGAAAATGTCCAAATTATCTCTTGGTCGAAATTAGACTAGAAATACAAACTTTTGCAGTTTTTCTCATTTTAGTCCAAAAGTGTCAATTACACATTTAATTGTCTCTAAAACACTAACAAAATGATTAGTATACATCTAATATATTTAATTACATCCATGAAATGAAAAGCCTCAATTTTAGAATTAGGCATAAATCTTAAATTATTTAATTAATGAAATTATCCAAATAATACCAAAATTAACTTACAATCAAGTTTTAATCCAAACTTTCCAACATCTCAAGAGTCTTACCATAATCAAAACACTCAAGAACAATTATAGATTTTCATAGTGTGATACAAAAACTCTAGAATGAAAACTTGTTATTCTTTAACCAAATTAAACTATAATAACACTTATTAACCTTAAAAGATTCACGACACATATATGCTTTCTTTCCAACAAGCTTCTAACAAATGGAACCCATATTCAAGAGAGGAAAAAACCAAAAAAAAAAATATATTATGTATTCAAAATAAGTAAAGGGAAACAATTTCCTAACATAAGAATTATTGAAACTTACCCTAAATTCCAATTCTTCAAACTTAAGTTCTTGGATTTATTTTCGCAATTCTTTCTCCTTCAAAGGGTTTACTATTTAAGCTTTTGATTCTAATGGAGAAGAAAATGAATAACCCACACTTATAAAGGAGTGGCCGAAAAGGAGGGGGATGGTACCAAGGGAAAATAATTTTAAAAATAAAAATACATAATCCCACTAACACCAAACAAAATGCCATATATATCGATTTAAAATATAGCACATGTCATAAACAAAATGACATATACTTATATATATATATATATATATAAATACATTCAATTAATAAATTAATTAATTAACCTTTTAATTAACTAATTCATTTAATTTAAATATATTATGTATTTCTACAATTACACTAAATGATAAAATATATTCATGGATTATATGTGTAACAAATTCATTTGATAATTAATTAATGTGAATCTAATCAAAATTATGCAATTAATACATATACACATAAATTTAGGAAAGTACCAAAAATCCACATGTGTAATTATCATTTAGCCAATAAAAAATTTCCAAATAAATCAATATTATTCGTTAAAAATTGCCCTAGTGCTCTACAAGTATTTTCAATTATGTGAGACACTATAAGTTTAGGTATATCTGTCACAGAATCCAATTATGTGTCCATAATTCACTCACTCATAACTTATGACGAACACAGACATTCTCGCTAAACTATACAAGTCGAGATCTTCGTATACGTATAACTCTTCTGTCATAGGTATCAGGATAAATACTAAAGACATAGATACAATCATCAAATCTCATAAGGTATAATCATGTCGACGTATAGATCTGCGATTTTTCAATAACACTCAGAACTTATTTATGAATGTATCATGGCCATGGATTTAACAAATTTAAATCACATGAAGTAGACACCTAAATCATGTATGTATGACTGACAGATCATCTCTAGATACTTCACTGGATATCATGAACATCTGTCGAAATCCAATGATAGGAAGAGGTCAAACTTAAAAAAGTTGAAGACGTGACTGCCATCCAAGTGTGGAGGATAACTCATATATCCACTGTGGTATCTCAAGTATAAGAACCACTATACTACTTAACTCGAGAAGATTACAATTGACGCAAGCGTACTATCTATTAGGAATATTCGTGAGTCATTCACTGTTCATCCGTAATGAACACTGATGGCGTGATCACACACGTATAACGCAAGCACACGTATCGTTCAAGTAGTATAAAATGTATTGATCCCACGAGGACTTAATACTTAAGCTATTATTTATGAAGCAAAATGTTTACGAGTATCTAATAGATTGGTTGTTTGATGGATGGATGGTGACTTTAAACTAAAACAACTAAATAAAATAGTGTAAAAGTGAATTAAAGGTAATATCAATATTATTAAACTATCTAGGGTTGTGAATCCTTCCAATATCTTTTAAAGATGAAGTGGTTATCTCATGTTTGTGCAATATATTAGTTTACTAACCTGGAACACGAAATTATGCAAAAGCCTCTGTCGATGGTCAGATGCAAATACCCAGTGTAACCTAATTAATCATATGTCTATGTTAACCAAGTTACCTGAATTCATTAAGATTAAGTTCCAATTGTGGCTATCCCCGCCTGACAGGTATATGTCTATCTTGGAAGGAAATCTATTAAGGGTTATCTATCCTTAAGGAAGATCGTCGGCTATTAAGACTAAGGCTGAAACCTAAAATTCCTTCGTCAAGTTTATTTTAAGTTTACCACATCAATCTTATTAATGGCCAGTTAACAAGAAGCATTAAGCTTAAGACTTAATAAATAAACCTTTATATTACCCAAGACATGAAATAACCCCTTATAAACCGGTGATATTGGAAGTCATCACACCCCTAGATAATATGTTTAGTTACAAAACATACTTAGGATTACTAAACACTTAAATAACAAACATCATAAAAAATAACATGGAGATAAATAAAAGTAAAATTACAATAATGAAAGAAAATGATGGGGTTAGAGGATCCACTTTTAATATTTCAAAATTAGAAATATCCCTTATTGTCAATATTTACCGATTAATTAATTATATTTAACCATACAATAAGTGCGGAAATTCCGTTTGTCTTAATTAGATGCAACCGACCATATAGGCGGTAACAAGGTTATTACCTAAACTGACCATATAGGCGGAAACTACGTCTGGAATGTAAAACCGACCATATAGGCGGTACATAAGGTTGTCACCTAAACCGGCCATATAGGCGGTAACTAATTAATCCAAATTTTAATTAAAATAAGGGATATTAATCTAATTTATTATATTAAAAGTCTCACCTTTTCACCCCAGCAGAATGAGATTACCTGCTCATGTTGTAAATGAAAACACACAAAATTTTATTAATTAAATAAAAAGAAAATACAAGAAACTTAAATAAATATACAAGACACTTTCCTTTAGGTTTTCATGGAGAAATTCCTCCAAAAAAGTATGAAAAATTTACAAAGTTTAGCTTGGTATTTATAATCAAATCTAAAGGCTTCCACCAATTTCTCCACAAATTGCTCCACCAAACATGACACCAAACATGGCATCAAATATGGCACCAAACATGGCACCAAATCCTCCACAAAGAATGTTTGGTGGAAGTTTGACAATTTTTATTTTATTAATTTTTTTTTATTTTGAAAATGACTTTAATAATTACACATAACACACTTCCGGGGGTTTTATCAATTTCGGTCATGGAAACTTCAGAATTCGAAATTATTATAAACTTCAAAGTTGTAGATATTTGAGTCTTCTTTAATCTGGAACTTGAATCACCTCAATCCGATATCGGAGTAAAAGAGTATGGCCAAAATACGACAATTACGCAAAGTTGGAGTTTCCGAAATTGTACTTCGTTAGAACGCCATTTCAAGTTTCCAATCTCCAAAATCAAAATGTCAAGTCTAGTTTTTTCCCTTATTTGTTCCACATTTCGTCCTAAATGATTCCATTGAGTCCCAATTTTATTTTATCTTCAAAATAAACTAAAACACATCAAAATTTTCATCAAACCCGAGAAACTAAACAAAATATTAGGTAAAAGGGGCGGTAAATGTTGATTTATCTTCCGCTCATCACACCCCCAAACCATTATTTTGCTAGTCCATGAGCAAAACAACAAAATAAAATACAATAAACAATTAAAATTAAACTAAGCCACTTTCGTAAGGATTACAGTTGCATTTAGCGTATGCAACAAGCCTTTAAATCCCTAGGTGTCCCTAGTGGATGCGTTGTAGTCTCGTCAGGGCTTATAGTGACAATACCCATAAACGTCAATCTAATGCACACAAAAGAAAATAGACAAGAGAAATGAGAATAAATAAGTTCGTGACTAAACAAGTGAAACTTCTTATCCAAGTTAGTAGTTGTTTTCTTTCTTTCTAAATTACCAAATAAGTAAATTCTCCTATTATTTTTACCATTCTTCATATACAAAACTAACAGGGTATTAATCAAATCATTGTGCACACAATATTCATAAGTGTAGTTGAAAAGTGAGCAATATTTTTGTCCTAAAGTTATATCAGAATTCACACCTTTTTAGCAATGGATTTATTTATTATTATTATTATTATTATTATTATTATTATTATTATTATTATTTTTACATAAAATAAAGAATGCAACATCTTCAATCCATGTAACGAGCTTTGGGCCTGTGACTCCCAAACCAATTGTCTTTAGGGCACTAAGTGTTAAGACACCCCTAAAACTTAATTACGCGGATTTTAGATGTTTAATTTTATTTTTATAACATCTTTGATCCATGTAGCGAGCTTTGGGTCAGTGACTCCCAAACCAGTTGGATTTAGGGCATTAGGTGTTAAAACACCCCTAAGGACTTAATGACTCGGATCTAAGACCCTTTTTTTTTTTATATACACATTTTTTCCATTTCTTTTTAGATGCTTCCTCCAATTAAACTAGAGCACTGAATAATACAAACTTTTCAAATACATCTCATGGTTGTATGTTACCAATAATGTTGATAATACCTGTCAACTGAACATATGAAGATCCAATTAGTCAGTATTATGGAGAATTCACAAATTAAATAATTCAAAAGAAATTAAACAAAAAATAACTTGTTACGAAATAGGTTGAGATACGTCTCAGGAGTGGAAATTCCTTACACAGCTATCTCACACCGATTTCACCTGATTAATCAAATTAAAAATACAAAAAAAAAATTTTTTTTTTTATTTTTATAAATTTTTTTTAATTTTTTTGAAAATTTTTTGACTAAAAATGACACAATAAAAACAAGATACTAGTCAACTATTCCCCTCCCACAAACCTAAATGAGACAATGTCCCCAAAGTCTTAAAAAGTAGAAGATGAGTTTAGAAGATAGTACCTGGTTAGCTGAAATTCTACATCTAAAAATATCAATTAAAGGTTAAGATCCATATTTATCCGACGCTTTTTACCATGATCATTATCAGACCAGTTTATCTTGGAAAAGATAGGGTTAATTTGTAGTTTAAAGGCTAAGATTTGGTCAATTAAATCATAGGCAGTTCTGGCAGTAAAGAGGAGTTCATTTACAGGTTTTGACACGAACCCATTTCTCCGGGCATCATCAAGAAATACACAAAGAAAATCATAAAATCCATCAGCATTAAATAGTCCAATCGGTTTGTGGTGTATGTTCAGGTTCGCCCAAGATAGTACTGTAAAAATTTCCTCCATCGTACCCAAGCCATCTGGCAAAGGAATAAAAGCATCAACACAATTAATCATTTCTACCAGTCATTCAGATATACCTGGTACGATAAGTTCCTCTTCGTTTAATGGTCACCTCTACTAAAGATTTTGGGATGATTCCCAGAACTTGACTACCTCATTCATGTACAGCCCTTGAAACGATCCCCATTAGTCCAAGATTGCCACCGCCATATACTAAGTGCATATTCATTTCAGCAATGACTCTACCCAATTCTTGTGATGCCTCAATGAACTCTGGCATAGAACCAACACTAGTACCGCAAAACACACATATATTTACAACTCGTCTTCTTAAAGTTGCTTCTATTTTTTTATTTATTTCTCAACTCTGGATGTCTTCAAGAGTGCAATAACGGGCTGAATTTATAGAACCTGAAAAAGGGTGAGTAATAATAACACTAATATATGCCAAATGATAATTATTAGCTCAACAGTAAAATATATCGTGAATGTTAAAAAGTCTGGATCCTGCCGAGAGAAAATAAAAGAAAATAACAAAATAAATCTCAATTTTAGATAAGGACAAATAGTTAAAAATATTTACAAGGTGTAACAGCTTTAGGGACGTCTATGCGTCAAGGACAAGCTTCCCATCCAATTTTCTTATAAATTGGCAAACATGGTCTTTTAGAGTCAGATTCCCGAGACTTAAATGTTGTTGTTCAAAAATATGTATATGACATGTGAATTATGTGATGCACATATCCACTGGGATGCGTCTTAAGAGTCAATGATATGTCATCCAAAGACTCCTTACTCAAGCCATCCCTATTGAATTTAATTTTATCTTCACGGTTATCATACACCATTCCTAAAGAATGACAACGAGTATTACATGTCATACGTGCACATTTATAGCAAACACCCATTTTTTTAACTCTTCTCTTTTTAGCATATGGTTTTTTCCTAAACCAGACAGATATGACATAAAAGAGTCAGAGGACTCACCTGCCAATCAGACTCGTACTTCAATAAACCAATGAATGTCTTAGGAATACCTTTGATCATCAGTAGTCTTATCCGTTCAATGCAAGCTTTGTAAACCTTCATCAGAACATTTTGAGGGATATAAGGAAATTACTTGTGAAGATTTGCTGGAGAACGTCTTCCATAATGAAATATGACCTTACCTACCAAATTAATTAAACACACCAAATCTTATTTTGAATACTACACAGATTGCATGGGTTTCCTCCCAAAAACTATGCTAAGTTAACGTGTAAGCTAGACATGGCTGCCCGAATGTTAAGCTTGATCTAAAAGTGTGACACTTTATTTTGTCACTCAAATGATTCTCCCAGTATAGTAGTGCTTGACACGCTGACGGTTAACTTTGAATGTATCGTTGGTGTTGGAATCAAGTGTTAGACAGTTATGACCCATAGCGTCACTATTTTGTAAATGATATTGTATTATTGTTTAAAATTAACTATGTAGTAATGAAATTGCCTTTTACCGTTTTGTAATTTATTTACTTTGATATAAATGGTAAGAGTCCCTATGATTAGTTCCGGATTGTGATGATATGAGACGATATCAATCCATAAAGGTTTAATCATTAAATATCCCTAGTCGTAGTATTATCGAGATTGGACATCGATAATGCGGAATAGACTAGTACTGCACTTGTGCATGTTGTGAGGGCACAACGGCATAGTTCTCATATATTTAAGTATAGGATACTTATGCAAGTGCGGTAGGAGGTTGTGTTTTACCGATGGTACGGAAAACAGCTTCGCTCTGGATAGACCCCGCGGAATCCCATTGGTAGTATGTCTGCGTGTCTATGGGAGTCCGCTTCAGGGTAGGTGCATATGATCTTAACCTGAGACTTGCATCGCTAGTACTTACGACAATCGGTAAACTTTAGTTTTGGTGGTCCAGGGCTTTAACGGGTTCTGTGTACACCTCTTCTGGATTTATCGAGAATCGTAGTGTATTGGGTGTGATGTCAAGATGGAAGTATCACTTCAGACATATGGAGATGATGATCGCGAGGGATACAGAACTAGTACTCTATAATGGTTGCAACCATCGGGATAATATGACTAGGTCAGGATTATCCGATTCAAAGAGACTGGTTGCTTGATGTCCGATATGTGTATCGTACGGGGCAGACACATCTCCAGCCCCAGGCCTTACATGTGATCATCCGATACTGGTTCGATATACAATATACTACGGTATACTACGCCTGTTATAGATCTTATATTCCAATAAGAATATTTCTGGAGAATTGGGTAGGCATGGCGTTTTGCTAGAGGCTAACCTTGTCTTGTAAATCGGTAAAAACGTAGTACTTGGTACGTACGTATTCAGATAATCTGACGGCCGTATATTACTGCCAACATATCCAGAGATCTCTTGGGTCGCTTCCCGAAGATTCACCAATGACGTATGATTCAAACTCGATTAATCTTGGATTAATTACGGAGAGACTTTATCTTGGATAAAGTACTATACATAGAGAGAGAACGATTAATTTGGAATTAATCGTAAAATTATTATATTCGATATAATAATCGAAATTCGATTTCGACGCGAAATTAAAATTAGATTTTAATTCGGCCAAACGAGTTAATTTAGAATTAATTCGTTAGCGACGTAAATAATAATTTCGCTAGGCGCAATTATTTATTTAAATTCGATTTAATTAACGTCGCGACGTAAGTTCGGTATTTCGGAAATATCGAACCCGAACGCGTGAGTGCACGTGGGCCCACTTTCATTTGGAAACGTGTGGGGCCCACATGACACATGTCATATTATGCATTATTTAATTCTAATGCATTGCATGGAGATAGTGTACAATGCACTCAATGGTTTTGCATGGAAATTGAGTGTTTGACACTCTAAGCCATTGCATGATTTGTGTCATAAGTTTATTATTAATTTAATAAATATTATGGCATAAATATAAATTGATTTTTTGTAACAAAAATCATTCAACTTTTCTCTCTCACATTGCCGAAACTTGCAAGCAGTTTTTGGCTCTCCTTTCTTCAATTTTTGTGGCAAGATTTGAAGAAGTTGTGCATTCAAAATCACAACAAAGGCTAGCACCTTCAAGGGATCATACATAGGTGATATGGGAAACTAATCCTTGAGCTTGGAAGGATCAAACTCGACTTGAAGCCCCTTTTTTTCTTCTTGGCCGAGAGCTTCACTGCACAAGGGAGGAGTTTTCGCATCATCTAAGCATCCATTTTCAAGTATTGTGAGTATGATTCCGCCATACTTCAATTTATTCATTCATGTATTATATATTTTGCTTGTTCTTGTTGATCTTGGGGCTTGGTTATTTTTTCCAACAATGGTATCATTGAGCTTAAAGAGCATGCAAATATATTAGGATGTTATTTGGGGAAAATTGTATGAAGCATGATTTGATGAGTTTGCTTGATTAAATATGCTTAGATGTATGTTATTTAGATTATACATCATCAATTTCATGGAAAATAAATTGGATTAATTTTTCCAACCCAAATGAGGCTTGGCCGAATACATGCAAGCATATGGACTAGATGATTTTTTAATTTTAAGACATTAGATGACTTGAAACAATATGGAATGATGATTTGTAACTCGATTGGATTGAAAACGAAATCGGAACCATTTTAATCACCTTGGCCGAATGCTTGATGGAGGATTAGGGACTTGATTTTTTGATTAAATAATGTTGGACATATATTTAAGATAAAAATATGATTAATGGATTAATTTGATATTTTGGGAATATTGATTTAAAGGATTAATCATGATAATACACTTTAATTAATTAAGTTATAAAATTTGGAATTTTAAAATTTGGTTAGTTGGGCTTAATTTTGAATTGGGCCTAAAACTATTATATTTGGACAAATGGGCTTGGTTGGGCCAAGTAGATTTGGACCATTTGGATAGGATCCAAAATGGGCCTAAATCACACCATTTAAGCCCAAATGTAATAAATGGGCTTTTATGTTTAATTGGGCCTTATGGGCTTGATATTGATTTTATGGCATATGAGGGTGATTCCTTATTGGGCTTGGTAATTGGGTTTGACCCATACATTGACCAAAACCCAAGCCTAAAGAAATCAATTGAAAGCCCATCGGACTTTAATTAAACGGACATTAGATGTTAGTTGGGCTTTGAGACCCGATTGTATTAGATTTGGAATCTAAGTTATAAAAGCACAATAAAAGTGTAAATATTTAATTTAGAATTAAATAATAGGATTAGTATTGAATACGACTTAAATTGGATTTAACGAGTAGTTCGATATAATTCGTGAATTCATACTATAAGTATTTATTCTCAAATTGAGTTGGACTCGCGCAAATGCAAACAATTGTTTGAACATTGTATTGTCACCTAATTAAAGACTAATTAATTGGATTTGATTGGTTGTATAACATGCCTTGAATGAATGAATGTGGATGTGATGTATGAATAGTGTATATCGGATGGATATTAGAAGGGAAGGGTAATTTTAGAAATTATTGTAAATTTAGAATTTATAAATTGGACCTGCGTGTCCAGCCTTTCTCTTATTGTCTCTTTGTATTCTCTTCTCACCTAATTCCCCTCAATGTAAATGAGGTTTCTCTTATTGTATTATGTAATTGGGTAAGAGTAGAATAGTGCTAGCGGGGAGAGGAAAGGGAGTGATTTGTTCTAGGAACAAGTTGTTGTTCATATCCATCCGTATATCGCTATTACTTTACTTTACGCGCTTTATGATGTTTTAGAAGCATGCTTAAGGGTGTATGATGTGATGAGACCTAACAAAGATAAATTAATTGGTTGCCAATTACGCGAAAAATCCCTCAAACAATATTAAGCGATTTTCCTTCCGTTGAATGATTCTTTCTCAAGATCCGAAATTGGCATTGGTTTGTTGGCCAAAGTCAAGACCTTTGTCAATTGAGGATGTGTTTGAATCATGAGAGTTTTGTTCCACATCGGTGTCCTGTCCAAGTTGTGATTTGTTGGCCAAAGTCAAGATCACTTCTTGTCCATCGACATTGATTACGAAACTTTCCTCGTCAATGGGTCCCGCTTAACTGGAATCATTAGGTTTGTTGTGCCAAAGCCAAGGCTTAGTTGATTCAGAGGAAATGGTTAGGAAAATGTATTGGATGCATTGACATATGTATATGTTTCGGACTTAGATGTCCACCTACCGGATCTAGGAATTGGATGGGATCCAATTGATCTTCGAGATCTACCTAGTTAAATATCATACAATTGTTGGCCAAAGTCAAGGTTGTGTGTTATTTAACGGGATCCTAGCCCACTAGGAAATTGGATTTCCCGAGTACTCAACAGAGGGTTAGAGACTTGCAGAAAATAGTGGGAGGCTAGTATTGAATTTGCAATTATCGTTCAGATACTTAGCTTTACGCGCTTACACAACTTATTTCGTCAATATTTACACATTAGTTGGACTAATACAATGTTATTTTTTTTATGTAACAGTTTGACTGTACCCACATATCGTTAACTAGATAATTAGATTATCGTAGTTAAGATGGCAAACAAAGGAAATGTCCGTGACATAATCATGGGTGATAATGTGTTCAAGGGCACCAACTTCGCCGACTGGGAAATGAACCTAAGGATAGTCCTTGGGGCGGAGAGGATACTGTATACGATACAAAAACCTCTCGGGCCTAAGCCCACTGAGCCACTTGAGCTGGAGTTATGGAAAACTCACAGTGATGATTGTGACACGGCTCAGTCGATCATGCTTGCTTCAATGACTCAACACTTTCGCCGCCAGAATAGGGACTTGGATCCTTATAATATGATGGCAAGATTGCAAGATCTTCACCGCACTAATAAGCGGATGGCGAGGTACGAGTTAGTGAAGAAAATCTTTCGCTCCCGTATGACTGATGGTAGTTCTGTTGAGGTCCATGGGACTCAAATGATAGCCGATATTGATGAATTGGCTAATATGGGTATAGTCTTGGAGGCTGAGCTGTCTATAGATGTACTTCTACAGTCACTACCCGATACTTGGAAACAGATTGTCATCAACTACAAATTGATGAATTCGGATGATACTCTTGGAGAGTTATTATCGATTCTCAAGGAGTCAGAGAAAGAGCTTCTGAAAGGCAACAAGCGCGAGGCGCACTTTGCATCAACATCTCAAACGCCGAAAGCTGGGCTCAAGGCAACTGGGGGTGTTAAGAAGAAAAAGCATAGAAACAAAGGCAAGGCCAAGTCAACAAAGGCTTCTGGGAAGCCAAGGGACAAGTCTCAAGATGTTTGCCTGAAATGCGGCAAGAAAGGTCACTGGAAGCGTGACTGCCGCATGAACAAGGGACACAAGGAGGACATACAGGCGGGCAAGGCACCGGCCTCAGGTATGTTTGTTATTGAGATAAATATGACTACTTCTAGTCTTAATAAAAATTGGATTTTTGATTCTGGCTGTGGTTCTCATATTTGTACTGATGTGCAGGATCTGCATGATAGCAGGAGACTGGCTTCGGGGGAGGTAGATCTACGAGTTGGAAATGGAACTTCTGTTGCTGTTTTGGCCGTAGGCACTTTTGTTTTGGAACTGCCCTCGGGGCATGTACTTAAACTAAATGACTGTTATTTTGTTCCTAGTTTAACTAGGAATATTATTTCTGTATCTTTGTTAACCCAGTATGGGTACACTTTTGTATTTAAAAACACCAGGTGTTATTTATATAAAGATGATGCAGAAATTTGCACTGATGATGCAAATAATGGTCTTTATATTTTGAATATAAATAAATCTCCAAAACGTAAAATAACAAACAAAAGGCTCAAAATGAGTAATCCAAAGGAAGAAACTTATTTGTGGCATTGTCGTCTGGGACACATCAACAAGACTCGCATATCCACACTTTCGAAGAGTGGGTACTTGGACGGATTTGATCCAAATTCATATGACGTCTGCGAATCTTGTTTATTAGGCAAAATGCCTAAATCACCTTTTAGTGGTAAAGGTGAACGCGCCACTGAACTGTTAGCCCTCGTTCATAGTGACGTTTGTGGGCCCATGTCTAGCCAGGCTAGAGGTGGATATCGATACTTCGTAACCTTTACGGATGATGCATCGCGTTATGGTTATGTGTATCTAATGATGCACAAGTCGGAAACTTTTGAGAAATTCAAAGAGTTTCGACACGAAGTTGAAAAACAAACAGGCAAGAGTATTAAGACATTACGGTCGGACCGTGGTGGCGAATACTTAAGTAATGAGTTTCAAGATTACTTGAAAGAATATGGTATTCTTTCACAATGGACTCCTCCTGGAACACCACAATTAAATGGTGTGTCTGAACGGAGAAACCGTACCTTGCTTGACATGGTAAGGTCGATGATGAGTCGCACTGAGCTACCTATATCCTTCTGGGGACATGCATTAGAAAGTGCAATTCTTATTTTGAATAGGGTTCCGTCAAAGTCTGTTGAACAGACTCCATATGAGATATGGACAGGAAAGAAACCAGGTTTCTCATTCCTGAAGATTTGGGGTTGCTGGGCATACGTCAAACGTTTGGAAGGTACCAAACTTGAACCCAAATCAGATAAATGCCTATTTGTTGGATATCCTAGGGAAACCAAAGGATATTACTTCTATTACCCACAAGAGAACAAAGTATTTGTTGCTCTACATGCGGTTTTCCTTGAGAAGGAATTCCTAAATGCAGTGTTAGTGGGAGGAAAGTAGAACTCGATGAAAGTCGTAGTGATACTGTTCCTGGCAATGAATCGAGAACGGAACATGAACAGTCCATCCAGGATGAGACTGAACCACAATCTTCAATTACACAAGGACTACGTAGGTCGGAGAGAGTCAGGGTAATACCTGAGAGGTATGGATTCCTGATCTCACCTCATGTAGATATTAATCTTATTGAGGATACTGAACCGGCTACGTATGAGGAAGCGATACAAGGTATCGAATCCACTTTATGGCAAGAGGCCATGAAGGCCGAAATGGATTCCATGTATACCAACCAAGTTTGGACACTAGTTGATGCACCAGAAGGCGTAAAGCCTATTGGATGCAAATGGGTCTTCAAGAAGAAGACCGACATGGATGGCAACGTACAAACGTACAAAGCTAGGCTCGTAGCGAAGGGGTATCGTCAACAACTTGGAGTTGATTATGACGAAACTTTCTCACCCGTTGCCATGATTAAATCCATTCGGATAATGCTTGCGATAGCTGCATATTACGATTACGAAATATGGCAGATGGACGTTAAAACCGCTTTCCTTAACGGAAACCTGTTGGAGGATGTTTATATGCAACAACCTGACGGTTTTATCGCACCAAGACTTGCAAACAAGGTTTGTAAGTTAAATCGGTCCATTTATGGACTGAAGCAAGCATCGAGGTCATGGAACCAACGTTTTGATGAGGTCATAAAAGAATATGATTTCATTCAAAACGTAGATGATCCTTGTGTATATAAGAAGGTTAGTGGGAGTGCACTGACTTTTATTGTCCTTTATGTCGACGATGTATTGCTTATAGGCAATGACATTCCCATGTTAACGTCGGTGAAAGCTTGGCTTTCATTGAAATTCTCCATGAAAGATCTGGGAGAAGCAGCTTTTATTCTAGGAATAAAGATCTACAGGGATAGATCTAGAAGGCTACTTGGACTCTCCCAGAGTACATATATTGATAAAGTGTTGAAGAGATTCAACATGGATCAGTCCAAGAGGGGACTGTTGCCAACATCACATGGCGTCTATCTATCTAGGGACATGTGTCCTAAAACACAAGATGAGAGAGACAACATGAGTCGGACTCCGTTCGCCTCGGCAGTTGGATCGATCATGTATGCCATGATATGTACACGACCTGATGTGTCCTATGCTTTGAGCATGTGTAGTCGATATCAGGCCGATCCAGGAAAGGATCACTGGATGGCGGTTAAGAGTATCCTTAGGTATCTTAAGAGAACTAAGGATGTTTTCTTAATCTATGGAGATGGAGAACTTGAGGTATCTGGGTATACCGATGCAAGTTTCCAAACCGACAGAGACGACTTCAAGTCGCAAACCGGGTACATATTTTGCTTGAATAACGGAGCAGTGAGCTGGAAATCTTCCAAGCAAGATACTGTTGCCGATTCAACAACTGAAGCGGAGTACATTGCAGCAGCTGAAGCAGCAAAGGAAGCAGTTTGGATCCGAAAATTCCTAGTTGGATTAGGAGTAGTTCCATTAGCAGCTGAGCCCGTTTTATTGTATTGTGACAATAGCGGGGCCATAGCGCAGGCTAAGGAACCAAGGTCTCATCAACGATCCAAACATGTTCTTCGACGATTCCATCTGATTCGAGAGATCATACATCGTGGCGATGTGAAGATCGAAAAGATCGCATCAGAGGACAACATTGCAGATCCGCTGACGAAAATAATTCCTCGGGAAAAGTTTGAGCGACACATACATAGTTCAGGTATTAGATGCTTGAGTGACTGGCTATAGGCCAAGTGGGAGATTGTTAGACAGTTATGACCCATAGCGTCACTATTTTGTAAATGATATTGTATTATTGTACAAAATTAACTATGTAGTAATGAAATTGCCTTTTACCGTTTTGTAATTTATTTACTTTGATATAAATGGTAAGAGTCCCTATGATTAGTTCCGGATTGTGATGATATGAGACGGTATCAATCCATAAAGGTTTAACCATTAAATATCCCTAGTCGTAGTATTATCGAGATTGGACATCGATAATGCGGAATAGACTAGTACTGCACTTGTGCATGTTGTGAGGGCACAACGGCATAGTTCTCATATATTTAAGTATAGGATACTTATGCAAGTGCGGTAGGAGGTTGTGTTTTACCGATGGTACGGAAAACAGTTCGCTCTGGATAGACCCCGCGGAATCCCATTGGTAGTATGTCTGCGTGTCTATGGGAGTCCGCTTCAGGGTAGGTGCATATGATCTTAACCTGAGACTTGCATCGCTAGTACTTACGACAATCGGTAAACTTTAGTTTTGGTGGTTCAGGGCTTTAACGGGTTCTGTGTACACCTCTTCTGGATTTATCGAGAATCGTAGTGTATTGGGTGTGATGTCAAGATGGAAGTATCACTTCAGACATATGGAGATGATGATCGCGAGGGATACAGAACTAGTACTCTATAATGGTTGCAACCATCGGGATAATATGACTAGGTCAGGATTATCCGATTCAAAGAGACTGGTTGCTTGATGTCCGATATGTGTATCGTACGGGGCAGACACATTTTCAGCCCCAGGCCTTACATGTGATCATCCGATACTGGTTCGATATACACTATACTACGGTATACTACGCCTGTTATAGATCTTATATTCAAATAAGAATATTTCTGGAGATTTGGGTAGGCATGGCGTTTTGCTAGAGGCTAACCTTGTCTTGTAAATCGGTAAAAACGTAGTACTTGGTACGTACGTATTCAGATAATCTGACGGCCGTATTTACTGCCAACATATCCAGAGATCTCTTGGGTCGCTTCCCGAAGATTCACCAATGACGTATGATTCAAACTCGATTAATCTTGGATTAATTACGGAGAGACTTTATCTTGGATAAAGTACTATACATAGAGAGAGAACGATTAATTTGGAATTAAACGTAAAATTATTATATTCGATATAATAATCGAAATTCGATTTCGACGCGAAATTAAAATTAGATTTTAATTCGGGCAAACGAGTTAATTTAGAATTAATTCGTTAGCGACGTAAATAATAATTTCGCTAGGCGCAATTATTTATTTAAATTCGATTAATTAACGTCGCGACGTAAGTTCGGTATTTCGGAAATATCGAACCCGAACGCGTGAGTGCACGTGGGCCCACTTTCATTTGGAAACGTGTGGGGCCCACATGACACATGTCATATTATGCATTATTTAATTCTAATGCATTGCATGGAGATAGTGTACAATGCACTCAATGGTTTTGCATGGAAATTGAGTGTTTGACACTCTAAGCCATTGCATGATTTGTGTCATAAGTTTATTATTAATTTAATAAATATATGGCATAAATATAAATTGATTTTTTGTAACAAAAATCATTCAACTTTTCTCTCTCACATTGCCGAAACTTGCAAGCAGTTTTTGGCTCTCCTTTCTTCAATTTTTGTGGCAAGATTGAAGAAGTTGTGCATTCAAAATCACAACAAAGGCTAGCACCTTCAAGGGATCATACATAGGTGATATGGGAAAGTAATCCTTGAGCTTGGAAGGATCAAACTCGACTTGGAGTCCCTTTTTTTCTTCTTGGCCGAGAGCTTCACTGCACAAGGGAGGAGTTTTCGCATCATCTAAGCATCCATTTTCAAGTATTGTGAGTATGATTCCACCATACTTCAATTTATTCATTCATGTATTTATATATTTTGCTTGATCTTGTTGATCTTGGGGCTTGGTTATTTTTTCCAACATCAAGTAACTCTACAACTCGATATGGTAAAACCTGAGTAATCACAAATGGACCCGACCACCTTGATTTCAGCTTTCTAGGGAAAAGTTTCAACCTCGAATTGTATAACAACACATGCTGCCTTGGTTACAGTTGTCTACGCACTATTTTTGATCAGCATTTCTTGGTCTTTTCTTTGTATAGTCTGCAATTCTCATAAGCCTGTAGGTGAAATTCCTCCAATACATTGAGTTGGTGGAGCCTTTTATCTCATGTTGCTTGTGGATCAATATTTTACCTTTTTAGTGCCCATTACGTTTGTGTTCAAGCTCCACTGGCAGATGGCACACTTTCCCAAACACCATTCGATATGGGGACATACCAATGGGTGTCCTGTAAGCTGTCCGATAGGCCCATAATGTGTTATCCAGTTTTATAGACCAGTCCCTCCTTGTTGATCCAACGGTTCTCTCCAAGATTCTTTTGATCTCCCTGTTTGAAACTTCAACCTGTCCATTTCACTGCGGATGGTAGGCAGTGGTAACTTGATGAGTAACTCCGTATTTGGATAGGAGTGGATCAATGTATCTGTTGCAGAAATGTGTGCCACCGTCACTGATAATTGCTTGAGGTGTTCCGAAGTGAGTGAAAATATTCTTTTTAAGGAATTTTATCACCACTTTTGAATCATTTGATTGCAGTGCTATTGCTTCAACCCATTTGGAGATGTAGTCTACTGCAACTAGTATGTACAAGTTTCCGAATGATGGAACAAAGGGTCCCATAAAAGCAATTCCCCATACATCAAATATCTCCACTTCCATAATATTTTGTAGAGGTCCTTCATTTCTCCTCGAAATATTTCCTGTTCTCTTGCACATGTCACATTGAAGAGCAAATAAGTAAGCATCTTTAAACAGAGTGGGCCAGAACAAACCTGATTGTAGGACTTTGGCTGCAGTTTTATTTCCACCGAAGTGTCCGCCGTATGGTGATGAATGGCAATGATGCAACACACTATTGACCTACTCATATGGAACACAACGTCTCAGTAATTGATCAGCACATCGTTTGAACAGGTTCGGCTCATCCCAGAAATAATGTTTTACTTCCTTGAAGAATTTATTCTGTTGCTGATGTGTCCATTCTAACGGCCATTGTCCCGATAATATGTAATTTACATAGTCAGCATACTAAGGGGACATCATGTTGTTTCATGGCAAACAACTGCTCATCTGGAAAAGTTTCTTTCATTGTCAGTTCATTGCCAGCTGTGTCTCCATTCTCATGCCTCGATAAGTGATCTGCCACTTGGTTTTCTGTCCATTTCTTGTCTCGGATCTCCACATAAAATTCTTACAGTAGAAGCACCCAATGGATCAATCTAGGTTTGACATCTTTCTTCATGATCAGGTATTTAATTGCTGAATGATCTGTGTGGATCACCACTTTGGGACCCAGCAGATAAGAGCATAATTTATCAGCAAACATAATTGTGAGCAACTCTTTTTCAGTGGTTGTGTAGTTGAGTTGTGCTTCATTCAGAGTTCTGCTGGAGTAGTAAATGGTATGGAAAATTTTTGCTTTGCGTTTTCCCAAAATTGCACCTAAAGTAAAGTCACTAGCATCGCACATCACCTCAAATGGAAGGGTCCAGTCTGATGCTACTAAGATGGGGCAGAGACCAACTTCTGTTTTAAGATCCCAAAAGCTTCATGGAATTCTTTGGTGAAGTTGAAAGGCACATCTTTCTTCAGAATATTGCACAGAGGTTTCGCAATCTTTGAGAACTTTTTGATAAATCTCCTATAAAAGCCTACATGTCCGAGAAAACTCTGAATCCCTTTAACTAATGTTGGTGGAGGTAGTTTTTCAATTGTTTTGATCTTTGCTTTATCTACCTCGATTTCCTTTTGTGAGATCTGATGTCCCAGCACAATGTCTTCCTACACCATGAAGTGGAATTTCTCCTAGTTGAGTACCAGGTTGGTATCTTCACACCTTTGTAACCCCTTTTTCCATATTTTGCAAGCAGTGGTCGAACGTGTTTCCAAAAACAGAGAAATCATCCATGAAGACCTCCATACTTTATTCCATCATGTCTGAGAAAATGGCCATCATGCAACGTTGAAATGTGGCAAGAGCATTACATAGTCCAAATGACATTCTGCAAAAAGCAAAAGTACCATACGGGCATGTAAAAGTAGTTTTTTCCTGATCTTCTGGATGATGGAAATCTGATTGTACCCCGATTTGTTGGTTTATTCTAAGGTCCCAAGATCAAACAAGACATGAAAATATGTGTGAACACATCAACGGAGGTAGCGGAATACTCACATTGATCGTAGTAGAGTCGATTTGAAGACAAATGAACCCAAAAACGCACTGCCATGTAAGCCTACTGCATGCAGTCCACTGCCTACAAAAATAGAAAATTTAGTGAAGAAACGGAGCTCCTAGCTTCGTCGGATGGATCCCGTCTCATGGTCGAACCTCCTACCACCTTCGCAAGACTTGTAAGTGTGCTAGCACTTGTTTCTCACCATGAGAAACCACTCTTGCTTCCCTTAGCTCACGCCCAAACTG
>SKCR01000529.1:0-29038 GCA_019454045.1 Zanthoxylum bungeanum | reverse complement strand
AATTTCATTCAGATACTTAGCTTTACGCGCTTACAAAATTTATTTCGTCAATATTTTAACATTAGTTGGACTAATAAAATGTTATTTTTCTTGTAACAGTTTGACTGTACCCATATATCGTTAACTAGATAGTTGGACTATGGTCGTAGTTAAGATGGCAAGCAAGGTAAATGTCCGAGACATCATCATGGGTGACAATGTCTTTAAGGGGACAAACTTCGCTGATTGGGAAATGAACCTAAGGATAGTCCTTGGGGCGGAGAGGATACTGTATATGATACAAAGACCTCTCGGGCCTAAGCCCACTGAGCCACTTGAGCTGGAGTTATGGAAAACTCACAGTGATGATTGTGACACGGCTCAGTCGATCATGCTTGCTTCAATGACTCAACACTTTCGCCGCCAGAATAGGGACTTGGATCCTTATAATATGATGGCAAGATTGCAAGATCTTCACCGCACTAATAAGCGGATGGCAAGGTACGAGTTGGTGAAGAAAATCTTTCGCTCCCGTATGACTGATGGTAGTTCTGTTGAGGTCCATGGGACTCAAATGATAGCCGATCTTGATGAATTGGCTAATATGGGTATAGTCTTGGAGGCTGAGCTGGCTATAGATGTAATTCTACAGTCACTACCCGATACTTGGAAACAGATTGTCATCAACTACAAATTGATGAATTCGGATGATACTCTTGGAGAGTTATTGTCGATCTCAAGGAGTCAGAGAAAGAGCTTCTGAAAGGCAACAAGCACGAGGCGCACTTCGCATCAACATCTCAAACGCCGAAAGCTGGGCTCAAGGCAACTGGGGGTGTTAAGAAGAAAAAGCATAGAAACAAAGGCAAGGCCAAGTCAACAAAGGCTTCTGGGAAGCCAAGGGACAAGTCTCAAGATGTTTGCCTGAAATGCGGCAAGAAATGTCACTGAAGCGTGACTGCCGCATGAACAAGGGACATAAGGAGGACATACAGGCGGGCAAGGCACCGGCCTCAGGTATGTTTGTTATTGAGATAAATATGACTACTTCTAGTCTTAAAAAATTGGATTTTTGATTCTGGCTGTGGTTCTCATATTTGTACTGATGTGCAGGATCTGCATGATAGCAGGAGACTGGCTTCGGGGGAGTTAGATCTACGAGTTGGAAATGGAACTTCTGTTGCTATTTTGGCCGTAGGCACTTTTGTTTTGGAACTGCCCTCGGGGCATGTACTTGAACTAAATGACTGTTATTTTGTTCCTCGTTTAACTAAGAATATTATTTCTGTATCTTTGTTAACCCAGTATGGGTACACTTTTGTATTTAAAACACCAGGTGTTATTTATATAAAAATGATGCAGAAATTTGCAGTGCCGATGCAAATAATGGTCTTTATATTTTGAATATAAACAAATCTCCAAAACGTAAAATAACAAACAAAAGGCTCAAAATGAGTAATCCAAAGGAAGAAACTTATATGTGGCATTGTCGTCTGGGACACATCAACAAGACTCGCATATCCACACTTTCGAAGAGTGGGTACTGGACGGATTTGATCCAAATTCATATGACGTCTGCGAATCTTGTTTATTAGGCAAAATGCCTAAAACCTTTTAGTGGTAAAGGTGAACGAGCCACTGAACTGTTAGCCCTCGTTCATAGTGACGTTTGTGGGCCCATGTCTAGCCAGGCTAGAGGTGGATACGATACTTCGTAACCTTTACGGATGATGCATCGCGTTATGGTTATGTGTATCTAATGATGCACAAGTCGGAAACTTTTGAGAGAAATTCAAAGAGTTTCGACACGAAGTTGAAAAACAAACAGGCAAGAGTATTAAAACATTACGGTCGGACCGTGGTGGCGAATACTTAAGTAATGAGTTTCAAGATTACCTGAAAGAATATGGTATTCTTTCACAATGGACTCCTCCTGGAACACCACAATTAAATGGTGTGTCTGAACGGAGAAACCGTACCTTGCTTGACATGGTAAGGTCGATGATGAGTCGCACTGAGCTACCTATATCCTTCTGGGGACATGCATTAGAAAGTGCAATTCTTATTTTGAATAGGGTTCCGTCAAAGTCTGTTGAACAGACTCCGTATGAGATATGGACAGGAAAGAAACCAGGTTCTCATTCCTGAAGATTTGGGGTTGCTGGGCATACGTCAAACGTTTGGAAGGTACCAAACTTGAACCCAAATCAGATAAATGCCTATTTGTTGGATATCCTAGGGAAACCAAAGGATATTACTTCTATTACCCACAAGAGAACAAAGTTTGTTGCTCTACATTCGGTTTCCTTGAGAAGGAATTCCTAAATGCAGTGTTTAGTGGGAGGAAAGTAGAACTCGATGAAATTCGTAGTGATACTGTTCCTGGCAATGAATCAAGAACGGAACATGAACAGTCCATCCAGGATGAGACTGAACCACAATCTTCAATTACACAAGGACTACGTAGGTCGGAGAGAGTCAGGGTAATACCTGAGAGGTATGGATTCCTGATCTCACCTCATGTAGATATTAATCTTATTGAGGATACTGAACCGGCTACGTATGAGGAAGCGATACAAGGTATCGAATCCACTTTATGGCAAGAGGCCATGAAGGCCGAAATGGATTCCATGTATACCAACCAAGTTTGGACACTGGTTGATGCACCAGAAGGCGTAAAGCCTATGGATGCAAATGGGTCTTCAAGAAGAAGACAGACATGGATGGCAAAGTACAAACGTACAAAGCTAGGCTCGTAGCGAAGGGGGTATCGTCAACAACTTGGAGTTGATTATGACGAAACTTTCTCACCCGTTGCCATGATTAAATCCATTCGGATAATGCTTGCGATAGCTGCATATTACGATTACGAAATATGGCAGATGGACGTTAAAACCGCTTTCCTTAACGGAAACTGTTGGAGGATGTTTATATGCAACAACCTGACGGTTTTATCGCACCAAGACTTGCAAACAAGGTTTGTAAGTTAAATCGGTCCATTTATGGACTGAAGCAAGCATCGAGGTCATGGAACCAAGTTTTGATGAGGTCATAAAAGAATATGATTTCACTCAAAAACGTAGATGATCCTTGTGTATATAAGAAGGTTAGTGGGAGTGCACTGACTTTTATTGTCCTTTATGTCGACGATGTATTGCTTATAGGCAATGACATTCCCATTTTAACGTCGGTGAAAGCTTGGCTTTCATTGAAATTCTCCATGAAAGATCTGGGAGAAGCAGCTTTTATTCTAGGAATAAAGATCTACCGGGATAGATCTAGAAGGCTACTTGGACTCTCCCAGAGTACATATATTGATAAAGTGTTGAAGAGATTCAACATGGATCAGTCCAAGAGGGGACTGTTGCCAACATCACATGGCGTCTATCTATCTAGGGACATGTGTCCTAAAACACAAGATGAGAGAGACAACATGAGTCGGACTCTGTTCGCCTCGGCAGTCGGATCGATCATGTATGCCATGATATGTACACGACCTGATGTGTCCTATGCTTTGAGCATGTGCAGTCGATATCAGGCCGATCCAGGATAGGATCACTGGATGGCGGTTAAAAGTATCCTTAGGTATCTTAAAAGAACTAAGGATGTTTTCTTAATCTATGGAGATGGAGAACTGGAGGTATCTGGGTATACCGATGCAAGTTTCCAAACCGACAGAGACGACTTCAAGTCGCAAATCGGGTACATATTTTGCTTGAATAATGGAGCAGTGAGCTGGAAATCTTCCAAGCAAGATACTGTTGCCGATTCAACAACTGAAGCGGAGTACATTGCAGCAGCTGAAGCAGCAAAAGAGGCAGTTGGATCCGTAAATTTCTAATTGGATTAGGAGAAGTTCCGTTAGCAGCTGAGCCCGTTCCATTGTATTGTGACAATAGCGGGGCTATAGCACAGGCTAAGGAACCAAAGTCTCATCAACGATCCAAACATGTTCTTCGACGATTCCATCTGATTCGAGAGATCATACATCGTGGCGATGTGAAGATCGAAAAGATCGCATCAGAGGATAATATTGCAGATCCACTGACGAAGGCTATTCCTCGGGAAAAGTTTGAGCGACATGTACATAGTTCAGGTATTAGATGCTTGAGTGACTGGCTATAGGCCTAGTGGGAGATTGTTAGACAGTAATGACCCATAGCGTCACTATTTTGTAAATGATATTGTATTATTGTACAAAATTAACTACGTAGTAATGAAATTGCATTTTACCGTTTTGTAATTTATTTACTTTGATATATAAATGGTAAAAGTCCCTATGATTAGTTCCGGATTGTGATGATATGAGACGGTATCAATCCATAAAGGTTTAATCATTAAATATCCCTAGTCGTAGTATTATCGAGATTGGACATCGATAATGCGGAATAGACTAGTACTGCACTTGTGCATGTTGTGAGGGCACAACGATATAGTCTCATATATTTAAGTATTGGATACTTATGCAAGTGCGGTAGGAGGTTGTGTTTTACCGATGGTACGGAAAACAGCTTCGCTCTGGATAGACCCCGCGGAGTCCCATTGGTAGTATGTCTGCGTGTCTATGGGAGTCCGCTTCAGGGTAGGTGCATATGATCTTAACCTGAGACTTGCATCGCTAGTACTTACGACAATCGGTAAACTTTAGTTTTGGTGGTCCAGGGCTTTAACGGGTTCTGTGTACACCTCTTCTGGGTTTATCGAGAATCGTAGTGTATTGGGTGTGATGTCAAGATGGAAGTATCACTTCAGACATATGGAGATGATGATCGCGAGGGATACAGAACTAGTACTCTATAATGGTTGCAACCATCGGGATAATATGACTAGGTCAGGATTATCCGATTCAAAGAGACTGGTTGCTTGATGTCCGATATGTGTATCGTACGGGGCAGACACATCTCCAGCCCCAGGCCTTACATGTGATCATCCGATACTGGTTCGATATACACTATACTACGGTATACTACGCCTGTTATAGATCTTATATTCCAATAAGAATATTTCTAGAGAATTGGGTAGACATGGCGTTTTGCTAGAGGCTAACCTTGTCTTGTAAATCGGTAAAAACGTAGTACTTGGTACGTACGTGTTCGGATAGTTCGACAACCAGATTTACTGCCAACATATCTAGAGATCTCTTGGGTCGCTTCCCGAAGATTCACCAATGACGTATGATTCAAACTCGATTAATCTTGGATTAATTACGGAGAGACTTTATCTTGGAAAAAGTACTATACAAAGAGAGAGAACGATTAATTTGGAATTAATCGTAAAATTATTATATTCGATATAATAATCGAAATTCGATTTCGACGCGAAATTAAAATTAGATTTTAATTCGGGCAAACGAGTTAATTTAGAATTAATTCGTTAGCGACGTAAATAATAATTTCGCTAGGCGCAATTATTTATTTAAATTCGATTTAATTAACGTCGCGACGTAAGTTCGGTATTTCGGAAATATCGAACCCGAACGTGAGTGCACGTGGGCCCACTTTCATTGGAAACGTGTGGGGCCCACATGACACATGTCATTATATGCATTATTTAATTGTTGATGCATTGCATGGAGATAGTGTACAATGCACTCAAGGGTTTTGCATGGAAATTGAGTGTTTGACACTCTAAGCCATTGCATGATTTGTGTCATAAAGTTTATTATTAATTAATAAAAATTATGGCATAAATATAAATTGATTTTTGTAACAAAAAATCAGATCTCTCCTCTCTCTCACATTGCCGAAAACTTCACTGCAGTTTTGGCTCTCCACTTTTCTGTTTTGTTGCAAAAACTTGAAGAATTTGTGCATGTTTGGAACATAAAATACACATCTTTGGCTAGCACCATCAAGGGATCATACAAAGGTGTTATGGGAAACTCATCTTAGAGCTTGGAAGGATCAAAAATTGCTTGGAGCTTCTCTTTTCTGTTTGGCCGAAACCCTCACTGCACAAAGGAGAAATTTTTGTTTCATCAACGCATCCGCATTCCGATCTTTGTGAGTATGATTCCGCCATTACTTCAATATGTTCATTCATTTATATGTTTGCTTGTTCTTTTGATCTTGGGACATGGATTAGATTTTCCAACAGTGAGATGCCATGATAATGCTGAGATACTGAATCCCCAATCCTAGGCCCACAAGCCAATCAGAGAAATAACAACAGGAAATTGACTAGTTGTCATAATCAAGGAATCTAATAAGGCCCCGACCTACCCAGATCCTCACTCCTTCGAGATACCAGTAAGGAAGTTATCCTGACAGAGTCTATCTTATACCCATCCTACATTAGCAATAGGCTCCATCAGGACATAAAGTACTAGAACAAGGATGAAGAAGCTCCCAGATGCATAAAGAAGAGGACCAATGGGATATAAGCAGTTTCTATTAGCATGAGTATAGGCGACCGTAAGAAAACCCAACAGGAGTCCATTTCAAGAAACAAATGGACCTTGAGAGGCAGACCACCTAGGAGAAGGATCAAGGAAGTTTCGAGGATATAAAGAAGAAAACCCAGGGTAGCTCAAAGAATAAGGAAAGTCAGAGTAAGGCTTGCTAGACTAGTAGGAGTTCACAAACAGATCAAATGTCATAGAACCCACATATAAGCTTGGGTCAGTAAAGATCCGTAGAAGTGTAGGACAATTATGACCCATAGCATCACTTTTTGTACAGAACATGGCGTTGTTGTACAAATTAACTATGTGACAAAGGAAATTGCTCTTTTATCATTTTTTAATTGGATTACCTAGATTTATAAATGATAAAAGTCCATATGATTAGTACCAGATTAATAAGATATGAGACAATTTTAATCCATGTAAGGTTTAATCATTAAATATCTCTAGTCGTAGTATTATCCAGACTGGACATCGATAATGCGGAATAGGCTAGTATTACACTTGTGCGTGTTATGGAAGCGTAACCACATAGTTCTCATATATTTGGGTATTGGATACTCATGCAAGTGTAATATGAGGTTCTGTTTACCGATGGTATGGAAACAGTTTCACTCTTGATAGACCCATCGGAATCCCATTGATAGTATGACTATGTGTCTATGGGAATCCGAATCATGGTAGGTGTATTTGGTCATAACCTGAGACTTGCATCTTTAATACTTGCGACAATCAATATACTTTGGTTTTGGTCATCCGGGGCTTTAACAGGTTCCGTGTACGCCTCTTCTGGGTATACTGAGAATCGTAGTGTATTGGATGTGATGTCAAGAAGGAAGTATCACTTCAGTCATATGGAGATGATGATCACGTAGGATACGGAACTAATACTCTTAAGTACTGCAATCATCGGGATAATATGACTAGGTCATGATTATTCGATTATAGAGACTAGTTACCAGAGATCCGATATATGTTTCATATGGGGCAGACATAATTCCAGCCCTAGGCCTGGCATGTGATATCGATACTGGATCGTAATACACAATACTATGTATACTACGCCTGACAAAGATCTTGTATTCTGCAGAAGAATATTTCTAGAGAATTGGGTAGGCACGGTGCTTTGCTAGAAGCCAACCATGTCTTGTAAATCGGTAAGAACTGTTGGATAGTTATGACCCATAGCGTCACTATTTGTACATATCATGGTGTTGTCATACAAATTAACTATGTGACAAAGGAAATTGCTCTCTTATCATTTGTGATTAGATCACCTAGATATATAAATGATACGAGGTCCCTATGATTAGTTCCTAGATTGAGATGATATGAGACAGTATCAGTCCTCGAAGGATTAATCATTAAATATCCCTAGTCGCAGTATTATCGAGACTGGACATCGATAATGCGGAATAGACTAGTATTACACTTGTGCGTGTTATGTGAGATCATAACGGCATAGTTCTCATATATTTGGGTATAGGATACTCATACAAGTGTAATATGAGGTTGTGTTTTACCGATGGTACGGAAAACAGCTTCGCTCTGGATAGACCCCACGGAATTCCATTGGTAGTATGACTATGTGTCTATGGAAGTCCGAAATCAGGGTAGGTGTATTTGGTCTTAACCTGAGACTTGCACCGCTAATACTTGCGACAATCGGTATGCTTAGTTTTGGTCGTCCAGGGCTTTAACCGGTTGTGTCGTTGTACGCCTCTGCTAGGTATATTGAGAATTGTAGTGTATTGGTGTGTGTGATGTCAAGACGGAAGTATCACTCCAGTCATAGTGGAGATGATGTCACGTAGGATACGGTACTAGTGCTCTTAAGTATGCAGTCATCGGGATATTATGACTAGGTCATGTATATCCGATAATAGAGACTAGTTACCAGACATCCGACATGTGCTTCGTACGGGGCAGACACAGTTCCAGCCCCAGGCTAGCACGTGACAATCCGATACTGGATCGCAATACGCAATACTATGTATACTACGCCTGACATAGATTATATATATTGCAGTAAGAATATTTCTGGAGAATTGGGTAGGCACGGTGCTTTGCTAGAAGCTAACCATGTCTTGTAAATCGGTAAGCACGTGGTATGAGGTACGCACGTATTCGGATAATCCGATGACCGTATTACTGCCAACATATCCAGGGATCTCTGGGTCGCTTCCCAAAGATTCACCGATGACAGTTGACTCGAATTAGAATTAATAATCTGGGATTAATTAAGAGAAAGAATTAATCTGGGATTAATTAAGATGGAGAGAAAAATAATCTGGGATTAATTGAGGTATTATTTAATCTGGGATTAAATGTGTTCGGAAGAGAGAGAACGCGATTAACTTGGAATTAATCGGTAGAATAAATTAATAGTTAAATTTGATTTTTCTATTCAATTTATTCGTATGGGCTAAAATTAATATATCGGATATATTAATATGAATTGGATTTCATTACGAAATTAAAGTTGTACTTAATACGAGGGAACGAATTAATTTAGAATTAATTCGTAAACGGCATTCGTAATATATTTACGAGGCGTCATCATTTAATTAAATTAGATTTAAATTTTAGCGACGGAAATTCATTTAATCGGATTAAACGAATCCAAGCCGCAGCAAAAATTCGTAGAATCCATTTGAATTTTGAATTCAAATGTGGGGCCCACTTCACATGTGGTAGTTGGGAGGGTAGTTGGCATTTATGCCAAGCCACCAACCATCCAACCACCTTGTAATGGTTTTGGTAAAACCATTTACCCAACCACCTAGTTTAGGTGAAAAGGGTAAAATGGATTTTACCAAAAGCCTTCTCTCTCTCTTCACTTCCAACACAACACTTTTACCAAAACCTTTCTCTCTCTCTCATTTGTGTATGCTTCACACAAAACACACTTGGAACCAAATGGAAACCCTAATACTCTCTACAATGGGCGTGAATGTGCCTCTCTTTCTCTTGATTTTGTTACAAAATCAACAAAGCTAGCACTTCATGGAATCAACTAAGGTGATAGGGAAACCAACTCAAAGCTTGGAATCAACATTGAAGGTTGGATCTTGGAGATCACTTCTCACATCTCAAAGCTTGGAATCAACAAAGGAAGCATCTTGGAGATCTTCTTCTCAAAAATTTTAAAAGCCAAATCTGTTCATTGTAAGTATATTCCACAACTTATCTTGAATTTATGAACATGTTTTCATGCTTATTAGATCCTTGGCATGTTCTAGGAACACTAACAATGGTATCAAGAGCCAATTTTAAGCATGCAAATTTTAGGGTTCATGAGACTAAAATTTGGGGCTTTTATGTTTTGAGCATGATTTCTTCAAATTGATGATTTGAGCATGCTTAGATTATGTTAACTTAGAGTTGTGCATGATTAGATTTGAAATAAATTGATTGGATCAAAAATTAAAAAATCATAGCATGGCCGAATATGACTAGGCAGTGGACTGCGGTTTTTTTTGGATTTTTGTAACATGAAATGATGTGTTTAAATGCATGTTTAAATGTTGATTGTTGGTTTGATTGGATTGGAATCAAAGTCAATAAAGTTTATGTTAAAATCAAAGAGCATGTTGAGCATGAAATGATGAATTTAGGATTCAATTTGTGTTGAGCATGAAATGATGTGTTTTGGCTTCAATTTGTGTTGAGCATGAATTGATGGATTAAGCATGATTAATTAAGTTAATTGGTATTTTGGAAATATTGAGTTTAATTAATTAATCATGGCTAATACACTTTAATTAAAATAATTGTGATATTTGGAATATTATAATTATGTTAATAAGCCTTTAATTATAAATTGGGCTAAAAGTGTGTATTTGGGCTTAATAAGCTTGGTTTAACTAAGTTTGGTTTTGGACTTCTGGATTGGATCCAATTGGGCCTAAAACCAATTCCATAAAGTCCAAATATATCACTTGACCCTTTAAAGAATTTAATTGGGCCTAATGGGCCTAAATGATTTGTTGGCAATAGGGTGATTCCTATTGGGCCTTGGCATTTTGGGTTTGATCCATTATGGCCAAAGCCCATGCCTTAAGAATTAATTAAAACTCCATTGGACCTTAATTAAAATAACATTGGATGTTAATGGGCCTTTGAGACCCATTAAGATTGGATTGGAATCCAAGTCTTTAAGGCAAAAATAAATAAGTGTAAATATTTAATTTGGAATTAATTGGAATTAGTATTGAATACAAATAAATTGGATTTAAAGTTGTAGTTCAATATAATTCAAGAATACTTACTTTGAGTATTTATTCTTAAACGAGTTTGACTCACGCAAATCAAATCGTTGTTTGAACATGGATGGTCATTAATTCAAAGATTAATTAATTGGATTAGATTGATTGAATAACATGATTTGTATGAATACATGAATGTGTTGTATGAATAATATATATCGGATGGATATGAGAAGGGCGAGGGCAATTTTGGAAATTGTAATAAATTTAGAATTTATTTAATTGGACCTGCGTGTCCAGCCTTTTATCTCTTTTCTCATTGTGTTTCTCTTCTCACCAATTCCCCTCAATGTAAACGAGGTTTCATTATTGTATTATGTAATTGGGTAGAAGTTAGAATAGTTCTAGCCGGGGAGAGTTAAGGGAGTGATTATTCTAGGAACAATTTGTGACATATCCATCCGTATATCATTATTAATTTATTTATTTATACGCGCTTTATTATGTATTTAGAATGCTGTTAAGGGTGTATGATATGAGACCTTAACAAATATAATAAATTGGTTGCCAATTTGCACGCGAAAAAACCCTCAAAACATATTAAGCGTTTTTCCTTCCGTTGAGTGATTCTTACTCAAGATCCAAAGTTGGCATTGGTTTGTTGGACAAAGTCAAGACCTTTGTCAATTACGGATGTGTTTGAATCATGAGAGTTTTGTTCCATATCGGTGTCTTGTCCAAGTCGTGATTTGTAGGCCAAAGTCAAGATCACTTCTTGTCCATCGACATTGATTACGAAGCTTTCCATGTCAATGGGTTCCGCTTAACTAGGATCATTAAGTTTGTTTTGCCAAAGCCAAGGCTTAGTTGATTCAGAGGAAAAAGGTTAGGTAATATATCAGATATATTGGCATATATTAGATATATGTTTCGGACATGGATGTCCACCTACTGGATCTAGGAATTGGATGAGATCCAATTGATCTTAGAGATCTACCTAGTTAAATATCATACAGCTTGTTGGCCAAAGTCAAGGTTGTGTGTTATTTAACGGGATCCTAGCTCACTAGGAAACTGGGTTTCCCGAGTACTCGACAGAAGGTTAGAGGCTCGCCGAAAAATAGTGGGAGGCGAGAGAATTTAATTTACAATATTCGTTTAATTACTTGCCATACGCGCTCAATCAAATATCATTCGTCAAATATATATTATTTATTAGATGGACTAATATTTAATTGTTGTTTTAATAAATAGTTGGACTGTATTCAAACTACTTCATTTATAGTTGATTATATAATTAGATTATAGTAATCAATATATTTGAATTATACCCTTCATTTATAGTTGATTTATAATTGGATTATAGTAATCAATATATTTGAATTTTACCGATAATTTATAGTTGATTATATAATTGGATTATAGTAGTCAATATATATTGATATTAACCAATAAAAGTATACTTGATTATATAGTTGGACTATAGTAATCATTATATTAAATAGTACCTGAAATCGTTGATTAAATAGTTGGACTATTAGAATCAAGATAAATTGAAAGATTAGTGTTTAAAACATAATCCTAGTGAAAATGTGTTTAAATGACTTAATTTTCAAATTGGGAATAAATTTCAAGATAGTCCTGAAAACTAAGAAGTTACTTTATTTGATAAAATAACATATTAGGCCTAAGCCCAAAGTTAAGCAAATAGTAGAGCATGATCTTTGGAAGATTCATGTGATGATAACTTTAGTGCTTGATCCATTATACTTGTCAAAAGGACTCCTTAATTTCCTAATCAGAACTAAGGATTAGATCCTTAAAGTATGATGAAGAAATTGAAGGATCATCATACATCTATTCTTGGATCTTAGAAGTATTAAATTGCAATTAATAACTCTTGGAAAGTTAATGGCTATTCTCAAGGAGATAAAGCCAAAGTTTGCAATAAGGCAAGTAGTGCAAGGCGCACCTTACTTCGATATTCTAGAAACCCAAGGCTTGGCCAAAGGCTTCTGGGATATAGAAAAGGGCAAAGGCAAAATCATTATTGTCTTCTAGGAAGACAAATGACATATCCCAAGATGTCTGCTTAAATTGTTGCAAATGGGATCACTGAAGCGTGACTGCCGTATGGACAAAACAAACATGAAGGAATTGAAGACGAGCAAGGCTCTGACTTCAAATATATTTGTCATAAATATGTTCACTACTAGTATTAAAATTGGATTTTAAAATACTAAGTGTGATACATAAATATGCATTGATGTAGAGAATCTGCTATGAGCAGGATACTGACTTCAATTGAGATTAATCTGCGAATCAGAAACGGGACGAAAGTCATTGTTTTACCGTAGATACCTAAGTTTAGGAACTACCCTTCGGGTGTGTACTTAAATTAGGAAACTGTTATAATGTAATTAGTTTGACTAGAAACATTATCTCCATATCAGGGTTTAACCCGTTGCGGGTATACCTTTATATTCTAGAACACTAACGTGTTTTATTTTATAAAGATGATATTGAGATAAACACATTAGATGTGAGTAACAGTATTTATATTTTGAATATAAATAAATCTTAAACATATAATATGACGAACAAATAGCTCAAACTGATTTGATCAGATAAGACTTATTTGTGGCAGTGTTGTCTGGGACACATTAAACAAGACTCGTATATCCGTACTTTTGAAGAGTGGATACTAGGACGGATTTGATTCCATTCAAATGATGTCTACGAATCTAGTTTATTAGGTAAAGTACCTAAAATACCTTTTACTTGGTAAAAGTGTAAGTGCCACCGATCTATTAGCCCTTGTTCATAGTGACGTAAGTGGGCCCATGTCTAGCTAGGCTAGAGGTGGATATGAATATTTCGTTACCTTTACGGATGTGGCATCGCGTTATGGTTGTGTTTCTTTTGAAGAACACAAATTGGAAACTTTTAGAGTTTCGACACGAAATAGATGAATAGATCGGCTAAAGTATTAAAACATCACGGTTTGACCATGATGAAAATACTTAAGCAATAATTTTCTCATATACTTGAAAGAGTATAGTATTCTTTCAATGACGACTCCTCCCGGAACACGTCAATTTGACGGTGTGTCCGAACTGAGAAATCGAATTTTGTTGGACATGATAAGGTTAATCATGAGTCGCTCTGAGCTACCATTTTCCTTCAAAAGGGATAAGCATTAACAGCGTAATACTTATTTTGAATAACGTTCCATAAAAATCTGTTTGACAGATTTCATATTAGATATGAACAGGAAAGAAACTGGGTTTTCTCACTCCTGATGATTTGGGAATGCTAGGCATGCGTTTGGATGATACCAAACTGGAACCCAAATTGGATAAGTGCCTAATGTAATTGGTTATCCTAAGGAAACCAAAGTATAGTACTTATACAACTCACTAGAGAACAATGTAATTGTTGCTCACCATGCGGTTTTCTAAGAGGAATACCGATATGCAGTGGTAAGTGGGAGGATAGTAAAACTCGATGAAAAATCGGAGTTATACTATTCAAGGTACCAAGTCTTCAGTGGAACACAAACAGTTCATCAAGGATGAAGCTATACCAATAATCTTCGAATACATAAGAACAACGTAGGTCGGAGAGAGTCAGAAAACAACCTGGGGTATGCGTTTCTGATCTCACCTCATAAAGATATCAATCTTATTGAGGAATATGAACTGACTACGTATGAGGAAGTGATACAAGGTATCGACTCCCTATTATGGCAAAGTGCCATGAGTCCGAAATGGATTCAATGTATATCAACTATGTTTGGACACTAGTTGTTGTACCGCAAGGCATTGTGCCTATTGATACTATATAAGTCTTCAAGGAAGACATACGTGGATGGCAACATACCAACGTACTAAGCTAGGCTTGTAGCGGAAATGTATCGTTATCAACATTGTGTTGATTACAACGAAATCTTTTACATGTTGCCACGTTAAAACCATTTGGATAATGCTTGCTGATGCTGCATGTTTCATTTATGAAATATGGCAGCTGAACCAAAAAATCGCTTTTCTGAAAAAGGAAACCTTTTGGAGGATGTTTACAACACCCTGACGGTTTTGTCGTATCAAAACTAGCAAACAAGGTTTGCGAGTTATTCTATCCATAGAGGGATTGAAGCAAGCATTAAGTTCTTGGAATTATCGTTTTGATGTAATCATAATGGTTTATGATTTAATTCAAAACGAAATGATTCTTGTGTATACAAGGAGGTTAGTGGGAGCGCACTGAAAGTGATTGTCCTAAATAATAATGATATATCATTTCTTGGAAATGATATTCCCATATTACAATCGGAGAAAGCTTGGCTTTCATGAAAATTCTCCGTAGAATTCTTGGGAGAAACAACCTTTATTCTAGGAATAAAGATCTACTGGGATAGATTTAAAGTTTTAACACTCTCTGAGAACTCGTACATTGAAAAATGTACGTGATCTGATGTCTCATACGCTTTGAGCATATGGAGTCACAAACGGGTCAATCCAAGTGATAGTCACTGGATTGATATTAAGAACAACCGTTAATATCTTATAGAACTAAAGATGATGTCTTAAACTATGGAGAATGAGAACTTGAAGTGACTGGGATCACTGCTGTAAGTTTTCTAACCGATTAAAACAACGGTACAATACAGTTTGAATAACGGAATAGTGAGCTGGAAATGTTCCAAGCAAGATACTGTTACCGAATAAACAACAAATGCGGTTCATTGCTGTGGCTGAGCAGCAATAGAAGCTATCTAGGTCATTAACAAATCTAATTAGATTAGATATAGTTCTGTTAGCAGCTGAGCTAAGCTACAGCGCAGACTAAAGAATTAATGGTCTTATCAACGATCCAGATATATACTTCGACTATTCATCTGATTCGTTCGGATCATACATCGTGGCGATGTGATGATCGAATAAATTGCATCAGACGATAATCATATAAATCCGCTGACGAAAACCTTTCCCCAACAGTTTGAGTGAACCGTACATAGTTCGGGTGTATGACACTCGAGTGACTGGCTATAGGCCAAGTGGAAGATTGTTGGACAGTTATGACCCATAGCGTCACTATTTGTACATATCATGGTGTTGTCGTACAAATTAACTATGTGACAAAGAGAAATTGCTCTCTTATCATTTGTGATTAGATCACCTAGATGTATAAATGATACGAGGTCCCTATGATTAGTTCCTGGATTGAGATGATATGAGACAGTATCAGTCCTCGAAGGATTAATCATTAAATATCCATAGTCATAGTATTATCGAGACTGGACATCGATAATACGGAATAGACTAGTATTACACTTGTGCGTGCTATGTGAGATCATAACGTCATAGTTCTCATATATTTGGGTATAGGATACTCATGTAAGTGTAATAGGAGGTTGTGTTTTATCGATGGTACGGAAAACAGCTTCGTTCTGGATAGACCCCTCGAAATTCCATTGGTAGTATGACTATGTGTCTATGGAAGTCCGAAATAAGGGTAGGTGTATTTGGTCTTAACTTGAGACTTGCACCGCTAATACTTGCGACAATCGGTATGCTTTAGTTTTGGTCGTCCAGGGCTTTAACCGGTTCTGTGTACGCCTCTGTAGGTATATTGAGAATCATAGTGTATTGGGTGTGATGTCAAGACGGAAGTATCACTCAAGTCATAGTGGAGATGATGTCACGTAGGATACGGTACTAGTGCTCTTAAGTACTGCAGTCATCGGGATATTATGACTAGGTCATGTATATCGATAATAGAGACTAGTTACCAGACATCCGACATGTGCTTCGTACGGGGCAGACACAGTTCCAGCCCCAGGCCTAGCACGTGACAATCCGATACTGGATCGCAATACGCAATACTATGTATACTACGCCTGACATAGATTATATATATTGCAGTAAGAATATTTCTGGAGAATTAGGTAGGCACGGTGCTTTGCTAGAAGCCAACCATGTCTTGTAAATCGGTAAGCACGTGGTATGAGGTACGCACGTATTCGGATAATCCGATGACCGTATTTACTGCCAACATATCCAGGGATCTCTTGGGTCGCTTCCCAAAGATTCACCGATGACAGTTGACTCGAATTAGAATTAATCTGGGATTAATTAAGAGAAAGAATTAATCTGGGATTAATTAAGATGGAGAAAATTAATCTGGGATTAATTGAGGTATTATTTAATCTGGGATTAAATGTGTTCGGAAGAGAGAGAACGCGATTAACTTGGAATTAATCGGTAGAATAAATTTAATAGTTAAATTTGATTTTTCTATTCAATTTATTCGTATGGGCTAAAATTAATATATCGGATATATTAATATGAATTGGATTTCATTACGAAATTAAAGTTGGACTTTAATACGAGCGAAAAAATTAATTTAGAATTAATTCATAAATGGCATTCGTAATATATTTACGAGGCGTCGTCATTTAATTAAATTAGATTTAATTATTTAGCGACGAAAATTCGTTTAATCGGATTAAACGAATCCGAGCCGCGGCAAACATTCGTAGAATCCATTTGAATTTTGAATTCAAATGTGCGGCCCACTTCACATGTGGTAGTTGGGAGGGTAGTTGGCATTTATGCCAAGCCACCGACCATCCAACCACCTTGTAATGGTTTTGGTAAAACCATTTACCCAACCACCTAGTTTAGGTGAAAAGGGTAAAAAGGATTTTACCAAAAGCCTTCTCTCTCTCTTCACTTCCAACACAACACTTTTACCAAAACCCTTCTCTCTCTCTCATTTGTGTATGCTTCACAAAAAACACACTTGGAACAAAATGGAAACCCTAATACTCTCTACAATGGGCGTGAATGTGCCTCTCTTTCTTTTTGATTTTGTTGCAAAATCAACAAAGCTAGCACTTCATGGAATCAACTAAGGTGATAGGGAAACCAACTCAAAGCTTGGAATCAACATTGAAGGTTGGATCTTGGAGATCACTTCTCACATTGAAAGCTTGGAATCAACAAAGGAAGCATCTTGGAGATCTTCTTCTCAAAAATTTTAAAAGCCAAATCCGTTTATTGTAAGTATATTCCGCAACTTATCTTGAATTTATGAACATGTTTTCATGTTTATTAGATCCTTGGCATGTTCTAGGAACACCAATAAGAACGTGGTACCAGGTACGCACGTATTCAGATAGTCCGATGACCGTATTTACTGTCAACATATCCATGGATCTCTTGGGTCGCTTCCCGAAGATTCATCGTTGAGATTTGACTCGAACAGAAAATTAATCTGGGATTAATTATGAAAGGGAAAATTAATCTGGGATTAATTACGGCAATGAATTAATATGGATTAATTAGAAGAGAAAGAATTAATCTGGGATTAATTGCGTCGAGAATTTATCTGGGATTAAATTCGTTGATAAGAGAGAACGCGGTTAATTTGGAATTAATCGGTAAAGTAAATTTAATAGTGAAATTAGATTTTACTATTTAATTTATTTAATTGAGCTAAAATAATATATTGGATATATTAATTGAAATTAGATTTCAACGCGGAATTAAAATTGGATTTTAATTCAAGCGAATGAATTAATTTAGAATTACTTCACGAGCGACTTCCGTAATAATTTTACGAGGCATTATTATTTAATTAAATTGCATTTAATTACGTCGCGACGGAAAATTCGTTTAATCGGATTAAACGAAACCGAGCCCGAAGTATGTTGAGCCACCCAACTTGAATTTTGAATTTAAGTGTGGGACCCACTAGTCACATCACTTGTCAAAGGTGATGGTGGTAGTTGGCTAAAGTGAATGGTTTTCATAAAACCATTTGCTTTTAACCAACATGGTTTTGGAAACAATATATAACACACACTTGTTTTTGAAACAACCAACTATTCATTCTCTCTCAAAAACCTCTCCCATTGCCGAACATACATGCTTCTCTTAGAGGAAATTTTTTCTTTCATTTTGTTCTTGCTAGCACATCAAGGAGTGAATCAAGGTGATAGGGAAACTCACCCAAGTGTTGGAAACACTCAAAGAAGGCTTGGAAGCTTCAACATCCATGAAAAAGTTTTGAAACTCATCCGCTCAATGTAAGTTATTCCGCAAACTTTCTTGATTTATTCACACACGAATCACTCTTAGATGATCTTGGCATGTTCTAGGAAAATTAAAAATGGTATTAGAGCGATCTAAGTTTGATTTGGAATTCTAGGGTTCTTAAACTTTAATTTGGGAATTTTGTGTTTGGAGCTTGATTTTCTTAAATTGATGGTTTGGTTGAGTTGATAAGATGGGAATTTTTGAAATTTGACATATTGGATGTGTTGTTGGCATGATAGAAATATTGAATGTTGATTTGAATTGGATTGAAATCAAATTGAATGATTTTTGTATGCCTTTCCCGTGAGTTTGAAGCATGTTTTAGAATTGATTTTGCTTCAATTTGTGTTGGACATGAATTGAAAATGACGAGCATGATTAATTGAATTAATTATTGTTTTGGAAGCATTAGATTAATTAATTAATTATGGTAATTACACTTGAATTGAATTAATTTGTAAATTGGAATAATGAATTAATTTAATTATTGTATTTGGGTTTAATGGGCTTGGTTGGGCGAAGTTTGGTTTAGGTTAAATGGTTGGATCCAATTGGGCCTAAAACCATTTCCATAATGTCCAAATATGATAATTAGGCCTTTAAAATTTTAATTGGGCCTAAATGATTTTTGGCATAGGGTGATTCCTAATTGGGCCTTGGCATCTTGGGTTTGACCCATAATTGCCAAAGCCTATGCCTTAAGAATTAATTGAAAGCCCATTGGACTTTAATTGATTAGTATTGGATACTAATTGGGCCTTTGAGCCCCGTTAAGATTGGATTTGGAATTCAAGTCTAAAAGGCACTATTGAAAGTGTAATGATTTAATTTGGAATTAAATATGAATTAGTATTGAATATAATTTAAATTGGATTTAAAATTATGGTTCGATATAATTCAAGAATACGTACTTTGAGTATTTATTCTTAATCGAGTTGGACTCGCGCAAATCAAATCGTTGTTTGAACATTGGATGGTCATTAATCAAAGATTAATTAATTGTATTAGATTGATTGATAACATACTTTGTGTGAATACTTGGATGTATGTATGAATAATGTATATCATATGGATATTTGAAGGGTGAGGGCAATTTTGGAAATTGTTGTAATAAATTTAGAATTTATTAAATTGGACCTGCGTGTCCAGCCTATTACCTCTTTTTCATTGTATTTCTCTTCTCACCTATTCCCCTCACTGTAAATGAGTTTTCTTTAGAAGTATTATGTAATTGGGTAGAAGTAAGAATAGTGCTAGCCGGGGAGTGGAAAGAGAGAGATTTGTTCTAGGAACAAATTTGTTATATATCCATCCGCATATCATTATTAAATTTTATCGCGCCTTATTATGCTTTTAGAATGCATGCTCAAGGGTGTATGATGAGACCTAATTAAAGATAATAAATTGGTTGCCAATTTACGCAAAAACCCTCATTTTATATCAAGCGTTTTTCCTTCCATTGAGTGATTCTTCTCAAGATCCAAGATTGGCATTGGTTTGTTGGACAAAGTCAAGACCTTTGTCCATCGCGGATGTGTTTTGGTTTGAAGGCTTTGTTCAATATCGTACACCTTGGGCAAGTTGTGATTTGTTGGCCAAAGTCAATGTCACTTCTTGTTCATCGGCCTCGATTACGAAGCTTTCCCACTGTCAATAGGTCACGTTTAACTGGTTTCATTAAGCTTGTTGAGCCAAAGCCAAGGCTTAGTTGATTCAGACGAAAAAGGTTAGGCAATATATCAAATATATTGGCATATATTGGATATATGTTTCGGACTTGGATGTCCACCTACTGGATCTAGGAATTGGATGGGATCCAATTGATCTTAGAGATCTACCTAGTTAAGTTTCATACAATTTGTGTGCCAAAGTCAAGGTTGTGTGTTATTTAACGAGATCCTAGCCCACTAGGAAACTAGGTTTCCCGAGTACTCCACTGAGGGTTAGAGGCTCGCCAAAAAATAGTGGGAGGCAAGTATTAAATTTGCAATTTCGTTTAGATACTTGCCAATACGCGCTCATTTCATTTTTCGTCATTAAAAATTTATATATATTCGTTGGACTAATATTCAATTGTTGTATTAATTAAACAGTTGGACTGTATTCAAACTACTTCATTTATAGTTGATTATATAATTGGATTATAATAATCAATATATTTGAATTTAACCAATCAAATAGTAGTTGATTATATAGTTAGACTATAGTAATCATTATATTTGATTGTACCCGAAATCATTGATTGGATAGTTGGACTATTGGAATCAAGATAACTGAAAGATTAGCGTTTAAAATTAATCCTGGGTGAAAATGTCTTTAAGCGGCTTCAATTTTCAAATTAGGAATATAACCTCAGGATAGTCCTGGGAGCTGAGAAGTTACTTTATTTGATAGAGTGACATCTCGGGCCTGAGTCCGGAGTTGAGCAAATAGTGGAGCATGAGCTTTGGAAGACTCATGGTGATGATAACTTTAGTGCTCAATCCGTTATGCTTGCCGCAATGACTCCTTAATTTCTTCGTCAGAACTAAGGATTAGATCCTTATAGTATGATATTGAAATTGAAGGATCTTCATAGATCTATTATTTGATCTTAGAATTACTAATTGCAAAAGAAAACTCTTGGAAAGTTAATGGCTATGCACAAGGAGACAGAGCCAGAGCTTGCAAATGGGCAAGAAGCGCAAGGCGCATCTTACTTCGACATCCCAGAAGGCCAAGGCTTGGCCGAAGGCTTCTGGGGTTGTGAAGAAAATGGCAAGGCTAAATCGTCACTGTCTTCTGGGAAGACAAAGGACATATCCCAAGATGTCTGCCTAAATTGTGGCAAACGGGGTCACTGGAAGAGTGACTGCCGTATGGACAAGGCAGACATGAAGGAAGTGAAGACGGGCAAGGCTCTGGCTTAAAGTATATTTTTTTATAAACATGTCCAATGCTGGTTTTAAAATTGGATTTTAGATACTGGATGTGGTACATAAATGTATGTACAGATGTGCGGGATAAGCTGATTAGCAGGAGACTGGCTTCAGATGAGATCGACCTATGAGTTGGAAACGGGGTGAGAGTCGCTGTTTTGGCGTAGAAACCTAAGTTTTGGAACTGCCCTTTGAGCATGTACTTAAATTAGGAAACCGTTACAATGTATCTAGTTTGACTAGGAACATTATCTCTGTATCTAGTTTAACCCGTTGTGGGTATACCTTTATATTCTAGAACACTAAGTGTGTTGTTTATAAAGATGATATTGAGATAAGCACATTAGATGTGAATAACATTATTTATATTTAGAATATAAATGAATCTAAAACATATAATATGACAAAAAAAGCTCAAACTGAATTAATCAGATGAGAATTTTTTGTAGCATTGTTGTCTGGGACACGAGACAACAATGCTACAAATAATGTTGATACTAGGAAGAATTGATTAACAAGACTCGTATATCCACACTTTCGAAGAGTGGATACTAGGAAGAATTTGATTCTAATTCAAATGATGTCTACAAATCTAGTTTGTTAGTCAAAGTGCCTAAAATACCTTTTACTTGGTAAAAGTGCAAGTGCCACCGATCTGTTAGCCCTCGTTCATTGTGACGTAAGTGGGCCCATTTCTAGCTAGGCTATAGATGAATATGAATACTTCGTAACCTTTATGGATGTGGCATCGTGTTACAGTTATGTGTATCTTATGAAACACAAGTTAGGAACTTTTGAGTAATTCAAAGGGTTTCGACACGAAGTAAGAAAAACATACCGATAAAAGTATTAAAAACATTACGGTCGGACCATAGTGTAAAATACTTAAACATATGAGTTTCAAGATTACTTGAAAGAGTATGGTATTCTTTCACAGTGGACTCCTCCTACACCTCAATTTGACGGGTGTCCGAAAAGAGAAACCGAACTTTGTTGGACATGGTAAGATAATGATGAGTCGCTCTGAGCTACCAATTTCCTTCTGAGGATACGCATTAAACAGTACAATACTTATTTTGAATAAGGTTCCATGAGAAACTGTTAGACAGATTTCAAATTAGATATGAACAGGAAAGAAACCGGGTTTCTCATTCCTGAAGATTTGGGGATGCTGGGCATATGTTTGGATGATACCAAACTAGAACCCAAATCGGGTAAGTGCCTAATTGTAGGTTGTCATAGGGAAACCAAAGTATAGTACTTATCCAACTCACAAGAGAATAATATAATTGTTGCTCTCCATGCGGTTTTCCTAAGAGGAATTCATATATGCAGTGGTAAGTGGGAGGAAAGTAAAACTCGATGAAAATCGGAGTAATACGGTTCCAGATACGAGTCCTCACGGAACACCAACAGTTCATCAGGGATGAAACTGTACCAATAATCTTCGAATACACAATAACCGCGTAGGTCGGAGAGAGTCAGAAAAAAACCTGGGAGGTATGGGTTTATGATCTCACCTCATGTAGATATCAATCTTATTGAGGAAGATGAACCAGCTACATATGAGGAAGTGATACAAGGTATCGACTCCTTTTATGGCAAAGTGCCATGATGTCCGAAATAGATTCCATGTATACAACCAAGTTTGGACACTGGTTGATGTATCGGAAGGCATTGTGCCTATTAGTACTATATGAGTCTTCAAGGAAGACATACATGGATGAAAACATACAAATGTACATAGCTAGGCTTGTACATAAATGATATCGTCAACGACATAGTGTCGACTACGACGAAATTTTTTCACCTGTTGCCATGATTAAATCCATTTGGATAATGCTTGCTAATGCTGCATATTTCATTTATGAAATATGGCATATGGACGTCAAAATCGTTTTCCTTCACAGAAACCTTTTGGAGGATGTTTACAACATCCTGACGGTTTTGTCGTGCCGAAACATGTAAATAAGGTTTGCAAGTTAAATCGATCCATTTATGGATTAAAGCAAGCATTGTGTTCTTGGAACCAACGTTTTGATGTAATCATACTGGTATATGATTTAATTCAAAACGAATATGATTCTTCTGTATATAAGAAGGTTAGTGGGAGCGCACTGACAATGAATGTCCTATAAGTTGATGATGTATTTTTTCTAAGCAATAACATTCCCATAATATTATCGGTGAAAGCTTGGCTTTCATTAAAATTCTCCATGGAATACTTGGGAGTGGCAACCTTTATTCTAGGAATAAGGATCTACTGGATTAGATCTAAAAGTTGTTGGCACTCTCCGAGAACTCGTACGTTGAAAAATATATACGTGACCCGGTGTCTCATATGTTTTGAGCATATGGAGTCACAATAAGACCAATCTAGGTGATGGTCACTGGATTGATGTAAAGAACATCTTTGAGTATCTTAGACGAAGTAAGGATGCTTTCTTAATTTATGGAGAATGAGAACTTGAGGTGACTAGGTTCACCGTTGCAAGTTTCATAACCGAAAAAGATGACTTTAAGTCGCAATAAGGGTACATATATCGTTTGAATAATGGAAACAGTGAGCTGGAAATCTTCCAAGCAAGATAATGTTGCCGAATAAACAACAAGAGCGGAACATTGCTGCAACTGAGGCAGCAATAGAAGCATTTTGGATCTATATAATCCTAATTGGATTAGGAGTAGTTCTGTTAGCAGCTGAGCTAGGCTACAACACAGGCTAAGGAACCACGGTCTCATCTATGATCCAAGTATATACTTCGACTATATCATCTGATTCGTCAGATCATACATCGTGGTGATGTGATGATCGAATAAAACGCATCAGATGATAACATTGTAAACCGTTGACGATAGCTGTTTCTCAGTAGAAGTTTGAGCGACCCATATATAGTTCAGGTGTAGGACACTTGAGTGTTTGGTTATAGGCCAAGTGGGAGATTGTTGGACAATTATGACCCATAGTATCACTATTTGCACAGAACATGGCGTTGTTATACAAATTAACTATGTGACAAAGGAAATTACTCTTTTATCATTTTGTAATTGGATTACCTGGATATATAAATGATAAAAGTCCATATGATTAGTACCAGATTAATAAGATATGAGAAAATATTAATCCGCGTAAGGTTTAATCATTAAATATCCCTAGTCGTAGTATTATCGAGACTGGACATCGATAATGCGGAATATGCTAGTATTACACTTGTACGTGTTATGGAAGCGTAACGACATAGTTCTCATATATTTGGGTATTGGATACTCATGCAAGTGTAATAGGAGGTTCTGTTTATCGATGGTACGGACACAGCTTCGCTCTGGATAGACCCCTCGGAATCCCATTGGTAGTATGCCTATGTGTCTATGGGAATCCGAATCAGGGTAGGTGTATTTGGTCTTAACCTGAGACTTGCATCGCTAATACTTGTGACAATCAATATACTTTGGTTTTGGTCGTCCGGGGCTTTAACAGGTTTCGTGTACGCCTCTTCTGGGTATACTGAGAATCGTAGTGTATTGGATGTGATGTCAAGATGGAAGTATCACTTCAGTCATATGGAGATGATGATCACGTAGGATACTGAAACTATTACTCTTAAGTACTACAGTTATCGGGATAATATGACTAGGTCAAGATTATCCGATTATAGAGACTAGTTACCAGAGATCTGATATATGCTTCGTACGGGGCAGACATAATTCCAGCCCTAGGCCTAGCATGTGATATCGATACTGGATCGTAATACGTAATACTACGTATACTATGCCTGACAAAGATCTTGTATTCCGCAGAAGAATATTTCTTGAGAATCGGGTGGGCACAGTGTTTTGCTAGAAGCCAACCATGTCTTGTAAATCGGTAAGACGTGGTACCGGGTACGCACGTATTCGGATTGTCTGATGACCATATTTACTGCCAACATATCCAGGGATCTCTTGGGTCGCTTCCCGAAGATTCACCGTTGAGATTTGACTCGAACAGAAAATTAATCTGGGATTAATTATGAAAGAGAAAATCAATCTGAGATTAATTACGGCAATGAATTAATCTGGGATTAATTAAAAGAGAAAGAATTAATCTGGGATTAATTACGTCGAGAATTTATCTGGGATTAAATTCGTCAAAAAGAGAGAACGCGGTTAATTTGGAATTAATCGATAAAGTAAATTTAATAGTGAAATTAGATTTTACTATTTAATTTATTTAATTGGGCTAAAAAATATATCGGATATATTAATTGAAATTAGATTTCAATGCGAAATTAAAATTGGATTTTATTCAAGCGAATGAATTAATTTAGAATTACTTCACGAACGACTTCCGTAATAATTTTACGAGGAATTATTATTAATTAAATTGGATTATTACGTCGCGATGGAAAAATTCGTTTAATCGGATTAAACGAAACTGAGCCCGAAGTGTGTTGAGCCACCCAAATTGAATTTTGAATAAGTGTGGACCCACTGACCGGCGTAAACACACACGTATAACGCAAGCGCACGTATCGTTCAAGTAGTATAAAAATATCGATCCCACGAGGACTTAATTCCTACTGTTGTTATTAATTATTGATCTATTTATTTACAAGTATCTAATTATAGGGAGAAGGAAATTGATTGCTTTTGGTTGGTGGAATGTGGTTTTGCAAAATAAAATAAAAACAGACTCAAAAGAAAATACTAAGGAAAATAAAATAAAGACTCAAGGATCTAGAGTCGTGACTCGACACAATATTATTATAAAGATGAATTGATTCTCTTATTTATGTGTAATAAATTAATTTGCTAACCTGGAACACGATGATATGTGAAAGCCTCTTCCTATGGTCAGACGTAAATACCCGGTATAACCCAATTGAACCATATTCCTATGTCAACCAAATTACCTAGATTCATTAAGATTAAGTTCCAATTATGGCTACCCACGCCCGACAGGTATATTCTTATCCTGTAAGGAAATCTATTAAAGGGTTATCTATCCTCAATGAAGATCGTGAGCTATTGAATCTAAGGCTAAAACCTAAAATCCTTATGTCTAGTTCATTTTAAGTTTACCATATCAATCTTATTGGTGATCAGACAACAAGAAGCATTAAACTTAAGACTCAATAAACAAACTAAAGAATTACCCATAAAAAGAAAATCAATTATTAAGTGTGGATACTGTGTTTCATCACTTCCCTAGAATAAAGTAATTTGCTGGGGTTAGATGATCCACAATTAATATTTCTTATCTAGGAATCTCACTTATTATAATATATAAATTATTTTATATTCTGCTTTCTCAGGAATTAATAATATTAAACATTTAAAACCAGCCATATAGGCGGTAAACCATTTAGTCCAATTACACCAGCCATATAGGCGGTAATTATCTGTCACATAAAGACCAGCCATATAGGCGGTAAGATAATTTATATTTAAACCAGCCATATAGGCGGTAATAAAGTCTCACATTAATTAATCCGGTTAAATTATAATTTAAATATTATAATTAAGTGAGATTTACCTAAATAATTATATTAAAGGTTTCACCTTTTACCCCAGCGGTAAATTAACTACAAAACATAAAAGAAAAGAGAAGAAGAAGAACTATTATTACTATTACTGAAAATTAAAATACATAATTAAAAATATTATTTATATATACAAAAATAGATGCAATCCTCTAAAAACAGGGAAAAGCTCCCAGTAAAGCACACCAAATGAAGTGGTGAAGGCCTGAATTTATAGGGATTTTCTGGAACCAGCGTCGCGACGCCAAAGGTCCCAGCGTAGCGACGCTGGCACACGGTTTTGGTCCACGCGGGTTGACCACGCGTGATCTGTCGGCAGAATCTGGTGATGACACGTGTGACGCGGTAAAGGTGGTGCAATGAGAAGACGACACGTGGCACACGGTGATTGGCGGAGCTTTCGGTCCAATGATCATCTGACACGTGGCACGCGTTTAGGATTGGTCCAATGAGAGATTAACACGTGGCAGCATGTGATTCGCCGGTGATTCGGTCCAATGACAACTCGACACGTGGCACGCGCTTGCTTTGGTCCAATGAGATTTCGACATGTGGCAGACGGCGCATTTTAGCTGATCTTCTGTGATGATGACACGTGGCACGGCGCACGTTAGTAAGGCCAGCGCACGTTAGCAAGTCCAATTTCTCAGATTCTGACACGTGTCCCTCGGCGCACGTTAGCATGTCTGGCGCATGTTAGACGCTGCGATGGGAAAAAATTACCAAATTGCCCTTTTGTCAACTTTATTTATCTGCAAAATAACACAAAACACATCAAAACGTTCACAAAACTCAAGAAACTATACAAAATATTAGGTTAAATGAGTGGGAAATAGTGATAGATTTACCACTCATCACACCCCAAAACCTAACATTTTGCTAGTCTTGAGCAAAACACAAAATAAAATAACATAATAAAATTTAACTAAGCCACTTTCGTAGGGATCACGGTTGCATTTAGCGTATGCAACAAGCCTTTAAACCCCTAGGTGTCCCTAGTGGACGAGTTGTAGTCTCGTGAGGGTTTACAGCAATGATACCCCAAACATTTTACAAAAGTAAAAAGGTAGTAAAACTAATGCACACAAAAGCAAAAAGACAAGTGAAAAGAGAATAAAGAATTAGTGACTAATCAGGTGAAATTTCTTCTCCAAGTTATTAGTTGTTTTGTTTCTTTCTAAATTACCGAATAAGTAAATTCTCCGATTATATTTACCATTCTCCATATACACAGTCAAAAAAATATTAATCAACTCATTTTTTGCCCACAACAGTCATAAGTGCAGTTGATAAGAGAGTAAATTTTTGTCGTAAAGTTCTATCATTTTTCACACCTTTTGTAGCAATGGAATAATTTTTCTCATTTTTCTGATTTTGTTTTTGATTTTTTTTTTTATTTATATACAATATCTTCCATCTATGTAACGAGTGTTGGGTCGGTGGCTCCCAAACCAGTTGGCTTTAGGGCACCAGGTGTTAAGACACCCCTACGGACTTAATTACCCAGACTTCAGATATATATTTTTTTTATAGCATCTTCGATCCATGTAACTAGCTTTGGGTCAGTGACTCCCAAACCAGTTTGTTTTAGGGCACTAGGTGTTAAAACACCCCTTGCAGGCTTAATAACTCAGATCAGTTTTTTTTTTTTTTTACTCCACTAATTTTTGAGATGCTTCTTCCAATTAAACTAAAGCACTGAATATTACAAACTTTTCAATTTTAACTCATGTCCGTATGTTACTATATATGTTGATAATACCTGTCAACTGAGCATATGAAGATCCATTTTAGTCCGTTTTATGGAGAATTTACAAATTAAATAATTTAAAAGGAAATAAACAAAAATTAACTTATTTCGAAAATGGTTTGAAAAATGTTTCTAACCAATTTCACCAAACTAATC
>SKCR01000528.1:0-29062 GCA_019454045.1 Zanthoxylum bungeanum | reverse complement strand
TGAAAATATATTTTTCCTTTATTCTATGTCAAATTCGGCCATACACTTAATATACAAGAGTTATATTTATCTTAGTTGCATTTTTTGACTTAATTAAATGTCTTTAAGTTGTTTTTAGATATTTATGTCAAGTTGAACAAATGAAATACAAATGAAGATGAAATTAATATTCTTGCATTTCCTTTAGTGAAATTCGGCCAAGGCCTTCTTTGGCCAAGTATATATTGATTTCATTTCATTTGAAATGTTAACCTAATACACTTTAAAAGAAAACTCCATTAATGGAAGCAAAGGAAGCTTGTGAGAAAGAAAGAAGAAATCAAAGAAAGCTTGGATTTTAGTGAGTTTTTCCAACTTGCTATTAGAAAGGAAAATGTTCCTTAGGATCTAGGCTTTAACATATGATGTTCTTAGGTTATTTCTTTCTTTATTCCTTGTGTTTTTGTTGATGGAAGTTTTGATGGAAGTGTTGAGCATGTATGATGAAGGAAAGTTGTGACTATTGTAGTTATAAGCTTTCTTTTAAGGTTTTGGAAACCATGTTGCTATCTAGAGTTGTTGACCCACTCTTAGATGACCTAGATTTGATCTTGAGTTGTTTCATTGTGTTGAGACTTTGATTGGATGGAAGAAAGATGATTAAAGTAATTGATTTAACCAATTTGGTCTAATTTGTCCAATTTGAAGAAATTGAAAAATTAGGGTTCATGACCAATTCAAAATTTGGGGGTTTTCATATATGTTGTGTATTTGGATGTGTATATGATGCATATAAAGTTTCATGTTCATTAGATTACATCTTGATGTGTTTTGATGCATGAAATGACAAAGTGCACAAATGGCACCCCTTATGGAGCATTCGGCCTTGATGAAGAAATTTGGGGATTTGGTTGCTTTTGGTGTTTTGATATTTTGAACATGCTAAGTTCATCTTAGAAATGATTTAGAATCATTCAAAATTGATTGGATCAATTTCGGACTAAAATGGACAAAATACCATATAAGGGTAATTTGGTAATTTCACTTGAATATGATTCATTTGAAATTTTGTTTCATAATTTGATTATTGGGCAATAAATATAAATATGTTTATTTAATTAATCCAAGAAAAAGTTTTGAAATCGGAAGATTCGATCTCCCGCCGCTTCCGCTGCGTTACCGGATTTAGCCCCTAAAAACCCCTACATATGTACCACACTAAGTATTTAAAATCTAATTTTAATACTAGTAATGAACATAATATGACAAACATATTTGAAGTCAGAGCCTTGCTCATTCTTCAATTCCTTCATGTCTACATTGTTCAAAAGGCAGTCACGCTTCCGCGATCCCGTTTGCCACATTTAGCAGACAATTTGGGATATGTCCTTTATCTTCCCATAAGATTATAATGATATTTCCTTTGCCCTTTTCCACATTCTAGAAGCCTTTGGCCAAGCCATGGGTTTCTAGAATATCGAAGTAAGGTGCGCCTTGCGCTACTTGCCTAATTGCAAACTTTGACTTTATCTCCTTGAGAATAGTCATTAATTCTCAAAGAATTATTTATTGCAATTTTAGTACTTCTAAAATCTAAGAATAGATTCTTGAAGATCCTTCAATTTCATTATCATACTTTAAGGATCTAATCCTTAGTTCTGATTCAGAAATTAAGGAGTATACTGCGACAAGCTTAATGGATTAAGCACTTAAGTTGTCATCACATAAATCTTCCAAGATTATGCTCTGCTATTTGCTTAACTCTGGGCTTAGGCTTAATATATTATTTTATCAAATAAAATAACTTATTATTTTCCAGGACCATCCTGAAAATTAATTCCCAATTTGAAAATTAAACCATTTAAATACATTTTCCTTAGGATTATGTATTAAACGTTAATCTTTCAATTTTATCTTGATTTTAATAGTCCAACTATTTAATAAACGATTAAGATACTATTTATTATAATGATTATTATAGTGCAACTATTTTAATCAACTATAATTAAATTGTTTGAATATAGTCAAACTATTTATTAAAACAACAATTTAAATATAAGTCCAACTAACATTTAATTGATAGACAACGAATGATATTTGTTTGAGCGTGTATGGCAAGTAATTAAACGAGTATTGCAAATTCAATTCTTGCCTCCCACTATTTTTCGGCGAGCCTCTAACCCTATGTCGAGTACTCGGGAAATCGTGTTTCCTAGTGGGCTAGGATCCCGTTAAATATCACACAATCTTGACTTTGGCCAAAAAATTGTATGATAATTAACTAGGTAGATCTCTAAGATCGATTGGATCCAATCCAATTCCTAGATCCGGTAGGGGGACATCCAAGTCCGAAACATATATCTTATATATGACAATACATCCAATGTATTACCTAACCTTTTTCCTCTGAATCAACTAAGCCTTGGCTTTGGCACAACAAACTTAGTGATCCCAATCAAGCGCGACCCATTGACCATGGAAAGCTTCGTAATCAATGTAGATGGACAAGAAGTGGTCTTGACTTTGGCCAACAAACCACAACTTGGACAAGACACTGATATGGAACAAAGCCTTCGTGATTTAAACACATCCTCGACGGACAAAGGCCTTGACTTTGGCCAATAAACCAATGTCGTCTTGGATCTTGAGTGAGAATCACTCAATGGAAGGAAAGACGTTTAATATTTTGCGAGGGTTTTTCGATTGCAAATTGGCAACCAATTTATTATCTTTGTTAAGGTCTCATCATCATACACCCTTAAACATGCATTCTAAACACATAATAAAGCGCATATGATAAAATAATAATGATATGCGGATGGATACTTTACACAATGATCCTAGATCAAATCTCTCCCTTTCTCTCTCCTGCTAGCACAAGTATCATTCTACCCCGTTACACTACACTTCTAAAGAAACCTCATTTACATTGAGGGGAATAGGTGAGAAGAGAATACAAAGAATGAGAGGTAATAAGGCTGGACTCGCAGGTCCAATTAATAAATCAAATTTATTACAACAATTTCTAAAATTGTCCACCCAACTAATATCCATCCGATATATATTATTCATGCATCACAACCATGTATTCACACAAGCATGTTATAAATCAATCTAATCAAATTAATTAATCTGATAATTAGTGATCATTCAATGTTCAAACAACGATTTGATTTTGTTCGAGTCAAACTCATTTTTGCGAATAAGTACTCAAAGTACGAATTCTCGAATTAAATTAAACTACATAATAAATCTAATTCAATTTTTATTTGATACTAATTCGCTATTTAATTCCAAATTAAATACTACACTTTATTAATGAACTTTTACGACTTAAATTCCAAATTTAATCGTTACGGGTCTCAAAGCCCGATTAACGTCCAATGTCAATTTAATTAAAGTCCAATGGGCTTTTAATTAATTTCTTAAGGCGTGGACTTTTGGTCAACTCGGGTCAAACCGATAACCAAAGTCCAATCCGAGATTTACCCCATAAGCCTTGAAATCAATTTAGGCCCATTAGGCCCAATTAAACTTTAAAGGTTCATTAAGTCGCATTTGGGCTTTATGGAAGCGGTTTTGGGCCCAATTGGATCCAACCAATTTTGCCTAAACCAAACTTAGTACAACTAAGCCTAATAAGCCCAATAACAACATTAAAAGCCCAAATCCAATTTTACATGCTATAAGCTCTCGGCAATGGAGGGGATTTTGTGTCCGATTCGGTTTCAATCCAATTAAATCGACAATCGACATTCAATCAACATCCTCATTCGTTTCAAGTCATCCAATGATCAATGAAACAAAAAATCACCAAGATACTTAGGGCCATAACTCTCGGCAATTAGGGTTTATATGCCAAATTACAAATCCAATCCAATTGAATCAAAATCAAAATTAAATAAACATTCCCTAATGATTTCCAACACATCTAATGAATCAAAATTAAAATTCCAAGACATTTAGGATCATCAACCATTCGGCCAACACATCCAATTTTGGGGAAAATTGTTCCAAATCAATTTTCTTGAAATTGATCAAATCAAACTTCAATTCAACATGTTTTAAGCATACTCAATATCCAATTCAACCAAATCATGCTTGAAAATATTTTTGCCCAAATTTTAAGCCCTAAACTTTTTCATGCTCAAACCTTGCTCTGATACCATTGTTGGTTTCTATTAAGGTCACAAGATCAATAATAAGCATGAAAAAGTGTGAATACTAATCAACGAAGTTACGGAATACTCACATCGATCGGATGAGTGATGCGGAGGACAACAAAATCAACTTTTCTACCACTTTACTTGTTTGGCAGTGAGATGTGACAGTTCACTGGTTTTGGCTCGGTTTTGGTCCTTCATCAAGCTCCAAGCTTCGTCGAACGATTCCCGGCTCATGGGTGGACTTCCCTATCACCTTCGCATGTCTCTCGGAGTGCTAGCTCTTGTGATTTTTTGCCACAAAAACCACCACTCAAGCTTCCCTATCTCACGGCAAAACTGAACCAGTGAGGTATTTTACCCCTTGGGCGTGTGAAGAAGAGAGATGAGAGAAAAGAGAGAGTTGTGTGGTTTGATTCCAAATTTTTGTATCTAATACACACATTTGAATTTCAAATTCATTTCATGTGAATTTAGCTTTCAAAAAGTCAAGCCATAATGGCACCAACCACTTCCATCAACTCACATCAAGTTGTCAAGTCACATCACTCAAAGTGACAAGTGATTTGGCGCTTGAAGTGACGCTAGATGCGACTAGCGATTTGACGATTGATTTGACTTGCGTGCCGCATTCGAATTCGAAATGCGAATGCGCTCGCAAATAATCTCGGGCTCGGGTTTGCTAATTCTAAATTAACGAATTTTCCGTTGCGTCGTAATTAAATTATTACGCCTAGCGAAATCACTATTCACGTCGCTAACGAATTAATTCTAAATTAACTCGTTCGCCCGAATTAAAATCAAATTTTAATTCCGCGTCGAAATCCAATTTCATTTAATATATCAAATATATTAATTTATCAATTAATTCCAAATTAATCGTTATCTCTCTTTAAATGATATTTTATCCGAGATAAAATATCTTCGCAATTAATCCCAGATTAATTTTCTCTCTCTTCTGATTAATCCCAGATTAATTTAGAGTGCGAGTCATACGTCATCCGTGAATCTTTGGGAATTGACCATGAGATCCCCGGATATATTGGCAGTAAATTCGGTCGTCGGACTATCCGAACACGTACGTACCAAGTACTACGTTTATACCGATTTACAAGACAAGGTTGGCCTCTAGCAAAGCGCCATGCCTACCCAATTCTCCGGAAATATCCTTACAGGGATAAAGGATCTATATCAGGCGTAGTATACGTGGTATCGCGTATTTCTGTCCAGTATCGGATGATCACGTGCTAGGCCTGGGGCTGGAAATGTGTCTGCCCCGTACGAAGCACATGTCGGATGTCTGGTAACTAGTCTCTATATCAGATAAACATGACATTGTCATTTTATCCCGATGACTGTAGTACTTAAGAGTACTAGTACCGTATCCTACGTGACCATCATCTCCATATTACTAGAGTGACACTTCCGTCTTGACATCACACCCAACACACTACGATTCTCAATATACCCAGCATTGGCGTACACAGAACCTGTTAAAGCCCTGGACGACCGCAACCAAAGTATATTGATTGTCGCAAGTATTAGCGGTGCAAGTCTCAGGTTAAGACCAAATACACCTACCCTAATTTCGGACTTCCATAGACACATAGTCATACTACCAATGGAATTCCGAGTGGGTCTATCCAGAGCGAAGCTGTTTCCCATACCATCGGTAAAACACAACCTCATATTACACTTGCATGAGTATCCTATACCCAAATATATGAGAACTATGTCGTTGTGCCCTCACAATGCGCACAAGTGTAATACTAGTCTTTTACGTATTATCGATGTCCAATCTCAATAATACTCTGACTATGGATATTTAATGATTTATCCTACGTGGACTGATACTGTCTCATATCATTCTCTGTCCATGAACAAATCACAAGGACCTCTCATCATTTATACATCTAGGTGATCTAATCACAAATGATAAGAGTGCAATCTTCTTTGTCACATAGTTAATTTGTACAACAACACCGTGATTTCTACAAATAGTGACGCTATGGGTCATAATTGTCCAACACAATATAAGAGTGCAATCTTCTTCCATTGGTAGTATGACTGTGTGTCTATGGAAGTCCGAAATCAGGGTAGGTGTATTTGGTCTTAACCTGAGACTTGCACCGCTAATACTTGCGACAATCAATATACTTTGGTTTTGGTCGTCCAGGGCTTTAACAGTTTCTGTGTACGCCTCTGCTGGGTATATTGAGAATCGTAGTGTGTTGGGTGTGATGTCAAGACGGAAGTATCACTCCAGTCATAGTGGAGATGATGGTCACGTAGGATACGGGACTGGTTCTCTTAAATGTTACAGCTATCAGGATATTATGACTAGGTCATGTATATCCGATTATAGAGACTAGTTACCAGAAATCCGATATGTGCTTTGTACGGGGCAGACACAATTCCAGCCCCAGGCCTAGCACGTGACATACGATACTGGATCGAAATACGCAATACTACGTATACTACGCATGATATAGATCACTATATTCCTGTAAGGATATTTTTGGAGAATTGGGTAGGCATGGCATTTTGCTAGAAGCCAACCTTGTCTTGTAAATCGGTAAAAACGTAGTACAAGGTACTTACGTATTCGGATAGTCCGACGACCGAATTTACTGCCAACATATCGGGGGATCTCATGGGTCGCTTCTTGAAGATTCACCGATAACGTATGACTCACACTTTATTAATCTGTGATTAATTAGATGAGAGAGAAAATTAATCTGGGATTAATTGCAGAGATATTTTATCTAGGATAAAATATTATTTAAGAGAGATAACGATTAATTTGGAATTAATCGATTAAATAATATATTCGATATATTATACGAAATTAGATTTCGACGCGGAATTAAAATTATATTTTAATTCGGGCGAACGAGTTAATTTAAAATTAATTCGTTAGCGACATGAATAGTGATTTTGCTAGGCATAATTAATTAATTACGACGCAACGGAAAATTCGTTAATTTGGAATTAGCGAACCCGAGCCCGGGAGTGTTTGCGAGTGCATTTGCATTTCGAATTCGAGTGCGGCACGCAAATCACATCAAGCGTCAAATCTCTAGTCGCATCTAGCGTCACATCATTCGTCATTCAAGTGATAGATGTCTTTCACTTTGAGTGATTGACACCAGTCACTATTCATGAGTGATGTGAGTTGATGGAAGTTGATGGAAAGCATTTGATGGCTTGAAAGACATTTAACATTATTTTATTAATGATATTTGACTTTCAAAATAAGTGTATTAGATACACTTATTCCTACCAACTAAACACAACACATTTTACTCTTTCTCTCTCCCTTTTACACGGTTTTGGAGCCAAAAACTCCTTCTTCTCTCACACGGTCTAGGACCAATTTCTTCCTTCTGTTTTCTGGTTTACCGAGAATGAAGGGAAGCAAAGAGTGATTTTTGTGGCAAAAATCAAAAGTGCTAGCACACATCGGAGTCTTGCGAAGGTGATAGGGAAACCCACCTGTGGGCTTGGAATACCATTTGAGAAGCTTGGAGCTTCATTGATCACCATGGCCGAAAATGGAGAAGGAAAAACAGTGGACTGCCGTGACCACCTCAAAGGGCAGAAAAAGTTTTGTTCTTCACCACATCGCCTCTACCGATCAATGTAAGTATTCTGCAACTTCTTCGATGTATTCACATGTGTTTCTTATTTGATAATCGATCCTCGGGACCGTAGAAACTCCAACAATGGTATCAGAGTGTTGTTAAAAGCATGAAACTTGATTTAGGGTTAAAATTGGGTAAATTGATTTTGAGCATGATTTGGTTAAATTGTTTGATTGAATATGTTTAAATGATGTTTAATTGAAGTTTGATTGGATCAATTTCATGAAAATTGATTTGGAACAATTTTCCCCAAAATTTATGGCTTGGCCGTAGGGGTGGCAGAAAAGCCCGAAGCCCGGCCCGACCCGGTAAGCCCGGCCCGGCCCGGGTGGGCTTTGGCCCGGCCCGGGGTAACACGGGCCCGGGCCGGGCTTCACCCAAAAAGCCCGAGCCCGGCCCGGCCCGGGCTTAAAATAAATAAATAAATATTTTAATTTATAAAATATATAAATTTTTATAATAAATTTTTTATATTTATAATTTTTTATAATAAAAAAATCGGATCCATGCTTAAAATAAATAAATAAATATTTTAATTCATAAAATATATATATTTTTATAATAAATTTTTTATATTTATAATTTTTTATAATAAAAAAATCGGATCCGAACTTAAAATAATAATATTTATAATTAAAAAATCAGGCCCGAGCCCGGCCCGAACCCGGCCCGAGCCCGACCGGGCCTGCCCGGCCCGGCCCGATGACAGTACGGGCCCGGGCCGGGCTTTGATAAGCCCGGCCCGTTGCCATCCTTACTTGGCTGAGAGACAAAGAGCCCTAAATGTCTTGGAATTTTTTGATTTTTGATTCATTGGATGAGTTGGATTAAATTGGGAATGTTTAATTAAATTTTAAATTGGATTTAATTGGATTGAAACCAAATCAGACATAAAATCCCTCCATTGCCGAGACATAAAGCATGGTATATGGGTTTGATTTTTTTTGTTAAAATGTGTTGGAAATGTTTTAATGTTAATGAGCATGATTAATTGTATAAATTGATATTTTAGAAATGTTAATTTGGGCGATTAATTATGTAATACACTTTAAGTTAATTAAATTTGAAATTTGGAATTTTTGTAGTTTAATTAATTGGGCTTAAATTGGATTTGGGCTTTAAAAGTTGTTATTGGGCTTTATTGAGCTTGGTTGTACTAAGTTAGGTTTAGGCTAAATTGGTTGGATCCAATTGGGCCCAAAACCATTTCCATAAAGTCCAAATGCGACTAATGGACCTTAATTATTTAATTGGGCCTAATGGGCCTAAATTGATTTTTAGGCTTATGGGGTTATTCCTTGATTGGGCTTTGGTTATTGGGTTTGACCTGAGTTGACCAAAAGTCCACGCCTAAAAGAAATTAATTAAAAGCCCATTGGACTTTAATTAAATTAACATTGGATGTTAATTGGGCTTTGAGACCCGTAAAGATTAAATTTGGAATTTAAGTCAAAAGGTTTATTAATAAAGTGTAATATTTAATTTGGAATTAAATAGTGAATTAATATTAAATACAAATTGAATTGGATTTAATTTTGTAGTTTAATTTAATTCAAGAATTCGTACTTTGAGTAATTATTCACAAAACGAGTTTGACTCGCGCAAAATCAAATCATTGTTTGAACATTGGATGGTCATTAATTATCAGATTAATTAATTTGATTAGATTGATTGATAACATGCTTGTGTGAATACATGGTTGCGATGCTTGAATAATTTATATCGGATGGATATTAGATGGGTGGGGTAATTTTAGAATTGTTGTAATAAATTTGGAATTTATTAATTGGACCTGCGTGTCTAGCCTATTACCTCCATACTCTTTGTATTTCTCTTCTCACCTATTCCCCTCAATGTAAATGAGGTTTCTTTAGAAGTGTAGTGTAACAGGTAGAAGTAATACATGTGCTAGCGGGAGAGATGAAAGGGAGAGATTTGATCTAGGATCAATGTGTTAAGTATCCATCTGCATATCATTATTATTTTATTTATAAGCGCTTTTTTATGTATTTAGAATTGATGTTTAAGAGTGTATGATGATGAGACCTTAACAAAGACAATAAATTGGTTGCCAATTTACACTCGAAAAACCCTCACAAAATATTCAGCGTTTTTCCTTCCATTGAGTGATTTTTACTCAAGATCTAAGACTGACATTGATTTATTGGCCAAAGTCAAAGCCTTTGTCCGTCGAGGATGTGTTTGAATCACGAGAGCTTTGTTCCATATCGGTGTCTTGTCCAAGTTGTGCTTTGTTGGTGACCGGCGTAATCACACACGTATAACGCAAGCGCACGTATCGTTCAAGTAGTATAAAAAGTATCGATCCCACGAGGACTTAAAACCTTTTTGTTATTAATTTATGGGGCCAACTGATTACCAGTATCTAACAGGTTGTTTGATTGATTGATTTGAAATGACGATGATTCTAAATTTAAAACAAGTAAATAAAATTGCTTAAAAGTAGGTTGAGAAAAATCCAAATTTATAAAAACTATCCAGGGTTGTGATTAATTCCAATATTATTTAGAAGATGAAGTGGTTATCTTAAAGTTGGGTAATATATTGATTTATTAACCTGGAACACTAATTTATGTAAAAGCCTCATCCGATGGTCAATTTCAAATACCTAGTATAATCCAATTGAACCATATGTCTATGTCAACCAAATTACCTAAATTCATTAAGATTAAGTTCCAATTATGGCTACCCCCGTCCGACAGGTATATTCTTATCCTGTAAGGAAATCTATTAAAAGGGTTATCTATCCTCAAGGAAGATCGTGGGTTATTGAGTCTAAGGTCTTTAAACTTAAAATCCCTATGTCTAGTTCATTTTAAGTTTACCTAATCAATTTTATTAATGGCCAGTTAATAAAAAGCATTAAGATTAAGACTCAATAAATAAATCTTTAAATTACCCAACCTATAATCTAACCCCTTATAACCGGTTATATTGAAATTCATCACAACCCTAGATACTAACTTAGTTACAATACATAACTATGGCTAATGAAAACTTAAAAGACATAAAATAAAAATGCTAAAAAGTAACTGCGAGAAAGTAAAAGCGGGAAAGTAAATGAAAATAAACTGCCAAGATAAAAGGAATTACTTTTACTAATTACTAACTTAGATATCTCCCTTAGTATAACATAATCACTTGTGAGATTACAACCAACCGACCATATAGGCGGTACCCTGATTAAGTCAAGTTAAGTCCGACCAGCCATAAAAGCGGTAAATTTGTCCATGAACCTGCCATGTAGGCGATAAAGAAATAACCAGCCATAAAGGCGGAACCATATTAAATTACCAACCGACCAATCTGGCGGTATCCTTGCTTAGTCAGGTTTAACAGTTTAAATTAAATAGCCCACCGACCAATATAGCGGTATTCCTTTTTAAGTCAAATTTTAGAATAGTGAATATGTTGTGTCTAAGGGAGATTAATCTAAGATAGTAACAGTAAAAGAATTACCTTTCACCTCGGCAGAGGGAAGTTACCTCCTCATGGTTGAAAAATAAAAACTGAAAAAGTAAAGAAAGGAAAGTGTTATGCGTAAAGTAAATTACGGAAAGTAAAACTGAAAAAGTAAAGAAAAGAAAGTGCGAGAGTGAAAATTAATTACTGAAAACTAAAAATAAACAAACTAGATACAATCTTTTTATTTTTCATTAAGGATTTCAAAGAAGAAAGTATGAATATTACAAATGAAATGGCTTGGTATTTATAGGAAAAATTTTGCCACCATCAAATCATCAATCAATTTCTCCACCAAATCCATTATTAATTTCCCCACTAATTACTCCACCAAATCCATAATTGCTCCACTAATTGCTTATCTTGTTTGGTGGTGATTTGATAATTTTTATTAATTATTATTAATTAATATTTTGCTTTGAAAATGATTGATAATGACTTTTAATAATTACACTCCACACACTTCTGGATGGTTCATCAATTTCGGTCTTGAAAGCATCGGAATTTGAAAATATTTTCTCTTTCAAAGTTGTAGATCTTTGAATCTTCTTTAATCTGGAACTTGAATCCGTGCAATCCGATATCTGAGTAAAAAGTTATGCCCAAAATACGACAGATGCGCAAAACTGGAATTTCCAAAACTGCACTTCGTCAAAAAACGCCCTTTCAATTTCCAATCTCCAAAATTAATATATCAAGTCCAATAATTGCCCTTATTTGATCCACATTTCATCCTAAATGATTTCATTTAGTCCCGATATTATTTTATCTGCAAAATAAAATAAAACATATCAAAACGTTCATCAAACCCGAGAAACTAAACAAAATATTAAGTAAAAGGGGCGGTAAATATTGATATATTTTCCGCTCATCAGTTGGCCAAGTCTTCTTGTCCATCGACATTGATTACGAAGCTTCCATGGTCAATGGGTCACGCTTAACTGGGATCACTAAGTTTGTTGTGCCAAAGCCAAGGCTTAGTTGATTCAGAGGAAAAAGGTTAGGTAATATATTGGATATATTGGCATATATAAGATATGTTTCGGACTTGGATGTCCCCCTACTGGATCTAGGAATTGGATTGGATCCAATTGATCTTAGAGATCTACCTAGTTAATTATCATACAATTTGTTGGCTAAAGTCAAGATTGTGTGCTATTTAACGGGATCCTAGCCCACTAGGAAACACGATTTCCCGAGTACTCAACAGAGGGTTAGAGGCTCGCTGAAAAATAGTGGGAGGCGAGAATTAAATTTGCAATATTCTTTTAATTACTTGCCATACGCGCTCATTACAAATCATTCGTCAATAAATAAATGTTAGTTGGACTAATATTTAATCGTTGTTTTAATAAACAGTTGGACTGTATTCAAACGATTCAATTATAGTTGATTATATAATTAGACTATAGTAATCATTATAATAAATAGTACCTAAATCATTGATTAAATAGTTGGACTATTAAAATCAAGATAAAATTGAAATATTGGCATTTAAAACATAATCCTAGGGAAAATGTATTTAAATGGTTTAATTTTCAAATTGGGAATAAAATTTCAGGATGGTCCTGGAAACTAATAAATTACTTTATTTGATAAAATAACATATTAAGCCTAAGCCCGGAGTTAAGCAAATAGTAGAGCATAATCTTTGGAAGATTCATGTAATGATAAATTAATCTTAATCCATTAAACTTGTCAATAGACTCCTTAATTTCTTAATCAGAACTAAGGATTAGATCTTTAAAGTACGATAATGAAATTGAAGGATCTTCAAAGATCTATCCTTATATCTTAGAAGTACACTAAATTGCAATAAATAACTCTTGGAGAGTTAATGGCTATTCTCAATGAGATAAAGCCAAAGTTTGCAATAAGGCAAAATGCGCAAGGCGCACCTTACTTCGATATTCTAGAAAGCCGAGGCTAGGCCAAAGGCTTCTGGAGTGTGGAAAAGGGCAAAGGCAAAATCATTATAGTCTTCTTGGAAGATAAAGGACATATCCCAAAATGTCTGCCTAAATTGTGGCAAACGGGATCGCGGAAGCGTGACAGTCGTTTGGACATGGCAGACATGAAGGAGTTGAAGACGGGCAAGGCTCTGACTTCAAATATGTTTGTCATAAATATGTTCATTACTAGTATTAAAATTGGATTTTAAATACTTAGTGTGATACATAAATATGTACTGATGTTCAGAATCTGCTATGAGCAGGATACTGACTTCAGATTGAGATTTATCTGCGAATTGGAAACGGGACAAAAGTCGCTATTTTAACCGTAGATACCTAAGTTTAGGAACTACCCTTCGGGTGTATACCTAAATTTGGAAACTATTATAATGTAACTAGTTTGACTAGAAACATTATCTTTATATCAGTGTTTAATCCGTTGCGGATTTACCTTTATATTATAGAACACTAAAGTGTTTTATTATATAAAGATGATATTGAGATAAACACATTAGATGTGAATAACAAAATTTATATTTTGAATATAAATAAATCTCAAACATATAACATGACAAACAAACAGCTCAAACTGATTTGATCAGATGAAACATATTGTGGCATTGTTGTCAGGAACACAATTAAACAAGACTCGTATATCCACACTTTTGAAGAGTGGGTACTATGACTGATTTGATTCCAATCAAATAAAGTCTGCGAATCTAGTTTATAGGGCAAAGTGCCTAAAACACCTTTACTTGGTAAAAGTGTAAATGCCACCAATCTGTTAGCCCTAGTTCATAGTGAAGGAAGTGGGCCCATATCTAGATAGGCTAGAGGTGGATATGAATATTTCGTGACCTTTACGGATGTGGCATCACGTTATGGTTATGTGTTTCTTTTGAAACACAAATCGGAATCTTTTAAAGTTTCGACACGAAGTAGACAAACAGATCGGCTAAAGTATTAAACCATCACGGTTAGGCCATGATGAAAATACTTAAGCAATAAGTTTCTTATATACTTGAAAGAGTATAGTATTCTTTCAATGAGGACTCCTCCCGGAACAGGTCAATTTGACGGTGTGTCCGAACCGAGTAACCAAATTTTATTAGACATGATAAGATTAATCTTGAGTCGCTCTGAGCGACCATTTCCTTCAACGGATATGCATAAACAGTGCAAAACTTATTTTGAATAAGGTTCCATAAAATCTGTTTGACAGATTACATATTAGATATGAACAGGAAAGAAACTGGGTTTCTCATTCCTGAAGATTTGGGTATGCTAGGCATACATTTGGATGATACCAAACCAGAACCCAAATCGGATAAGTGCCAATTGTAGGTTATCCTAGGGATACCAAAGTATAGTACTTATACAACTCACAAGAGAACAATGTAATTGTTGCTCACCATGCGGTCTTCCTAAGAGGAATACCTATATGCAGTGGTAAGTGGAAGGATAGTAAAACTCGATGAAAATCAGAGTAATACTGTTCCTGGCACCGAATCTTAAAGGAACACAAATAGTTCATCAAGGATGAAACTAAACCAATAATCTTTGAATACATAAGAACCGCGTAAGTTGGAGAGGGTCAGAAAACAACCTGGGGTATGGGTTTCTGATCTCACCTCGTAAAGATGTCTATCTTTTGAGGAATACAAACTGACTACGTATGAGGAAGTGATACAAGGTATCGACTCATTATTAAGGCATAGTGCCATATAATCCGAAATGGATTCCATGTATACCAACTAAGTTTAGACACTAGTTGTTGTACCGTAAGGCATTGTGCCTATTGGTACTATATAAGTCTTCAAGGAAGACATATTCATGGAAGGCAACATACCAACGTACTAAGCTAGGCTTGTAGCGAAAAGGTATCGTTATCAACATTATGTTGATTACGACGAAACCTTTTACCTGTTGCCATGGAGAATCCATTTGGATAATGCTTGCTAAAGCTGCATGTTTCATTTATGAAATATATCAGCTGAACGGGAAAACCGCTTTCCTAAACGGAAACCTTTTGGAGGCTGTTTGCAACATCCTGACGGTTTTTTCATACCAAAACTAGCAAACAAGGTTTGCAGGTTATTCGATCCATGTTTGGATTGAAGCAAGCATAGGTTCTTGGAATTGTCGTTTTGATATAATCATAATAGTATATGATTTAATTCAAAACGTAAATAATTCTTGTGTATATAAGCAGGTTAGTGGGAGCGCACTGACAGTGGTTGTCCTATAAAAATAATGACGATATGTCATTTCTTGGAAATGATATTCCCATAATACAATCGGTGAAAGCTTGGCTTTCGAGAAAATTCTCTGTAGAATTCTTGCGAGATACAACCTTTATTCTAGGAATAAAGATCTACTGGGATAGATTTAAAAGTTGTTAACACTCTCCGAGAAATCGTACATTGAAAAATGTACGTAACCTGGTGTCTCATACGCTTTGAGCATATGGAGTCACAATCAGGCCAATCCATGTGATAGTCACTGGATTGATGTTAAGAACATCATTTAGTATCTTAGAGAACTAATGATGCTGTCTTAAACTATGGAGAAAGAAAACTTGAAGTGACTGGGATCACTATTGTAAGTTTCCTAACCGATAAAGACGACTATAAGTCGCAAACAGTACTATAAAGTTTGAATAACGGAATAGTGAGCTGGAAATCTTCCAAGCAAGATATTGTTACCAAATAAACAACAAATGCAGGTTATTGCTGCAGCTGAGGCAGCAATAGAAGCCATTTGGGTCGATAATAAATCTAATTAGATTAGATATAGTTCTGTTAGCAGCTGAACTAGGCTTCAGCACAGGCTAAAGAATTAATGGTCTCATCAACAATCCAGATACATACTTCGACTATTCATCTGATTCGTTTGGATCATACATCGTGGTGATATGATGATCGAATAAATCGCATCAGATTATAATCATGCAAATCCGCTGACGAAAGCCTTTTCTCAGCAATTTGAGCGAACCGTACATAGTTCGGGTGTTAGACACTCGAGTGACTAGCTATAGGCCAAGTGGGAGATTGTTGGACAGTTATGATCCATAGCGTCACTATTTGTACAAATCAAGGTGTTGTTGTACAAATTAACTATGTGACAAAGGAGATTGTTCTCTTATTATTTGTGATTAGATCACCAAGATATATAAATGATAGGAGGTCCTTATGATTAGTTCCTGGATTGAGATGATATGAGACAGTATCAATCCACGAAGGATTAATCATTAAATATCTCTAGTCAGATTATTATCGAGATTGGACATCGATAATGCGTAAAAGACAATTATTACACTTGTGCGCGTTGTGAGGGCATAACGGCATAGTTCTCATATATTTGGGTATAGGATACTCATGCAAGTGTAATAGGAGGTTGTGTTTACCGATGGTACGGGAAACAGCTTCGCTCTGGATAGACCCATTCGGAATTCCATTGGTAGTATGACTGTGTGTCTATGGAAGTCCGAAATCAGGGTAGGTGTATTTGGTCTTAACCTGAGACTTGCACCGCTAATACTTGCGACAATCAATATACTTTGGTTTTGGTCGTCCAGGGCTTTAACAGTTTCTGTGTACGCCTCTGCTGGGTATATTGAGAATCGTAGTGTGTTGGGTGTGATGTCAAGACGGAAGTATCACTCCAGTCATAGTGGAGATGATGGTCACGTAGGATACGGGACTGGTTCCCTTAAATGTTGCAGCTATCAGGATATTATGACTAGGTCATGTATATCCGATTATAGAGACTAGTTACCAGAAATCCGATATGTGCTTTGTACGGGGCAGACACAATTCCAGCCCCAGGCCTAGCACGTGACATACGATACTGGATCGAAATACGCAATACTACGTATACTACGCATGATATAGATCACTATATTCATGTAAGGATATTTTTGGAGAATTGGGTAGGCATGGCATTTTGCTAGAAGCCAACCTTGTCTTGTAAATCGGTAAAAACGTAGTACAAGGTACTTACGTATTCGGATAGTCCGACGACCGAATTTACTGCCAACATATCGGGGGATCTCATGGGTCGCTTCTTGAAGATTCACCGATAACGTATGACTCACACTTTATTAATCTGTGATTAATTAGATGAGAGAGAAAATTAATCTGGGATTAATTGCAGAGATATTTTATCTAGGATAAAATATTATTTAAAGAGAGATAACGATTAATTTGGAATTAATCGATTAAATAATATATTCGATATATTATACGAAATTGGATTTCGACGCGAAATTAAAATTACATTTTAATTCGGGCGAACGAGTTAATTTAGAATTAATTCGTTAGCGACATGAATAGTGATTTTGCTAGGCATAATTAATTAATTACGACGCAACGGAAAATTCGTTAATTTGGAATTAGCGAACCCAAGCCCGGGAGTGTTTGCGAGCGCATTTGCATTTCGAATTCGAGTGCGGCACGCAAATCACATCAAGCGTCAAATCGCTAGTCGCATCTAGCGTCACATCATTCGTCATTCAAGTGATAGATGTATTTCACTTTGAGTGATTGACACCAGTCACTATTCATGAGTGATGTGAGTTGATGGAAGTTGATGGAAAGCATTTGATGGCTTGAAAGACATTTAACATTATTTTATTATGATATTTGACTTTCAAATAAGTGTATTAGATACACTTATTCCTACCAACTAAACACAACACATTTTACTCTTTCTCTCTCCCTTTTACACGGTTTTGGAGCCAAAAACTCCTTCTTCTCTCACACGGTCTAGGACCAATTTCTTCCTTCTGTTTTCTGGTTTACCGAGAATGAAGGGAAGCAAAGAGTGATTTTTGTGGCAAAAATCAAGAGTGCTAGCACACATCGGAGTCTTGCGAAGGTGCTAGGGAAACCTACCCGTGGGCTTGGAATACCATTTGAGAAGCCTGGAGCTTCATGGATCACCATGGCCGAAAATGGAGAAGGAAAAACATTGGACTGCCGTGACCACCTCAATGGGCAGAAAAAGTTTTGTTCTTCACCGCATCGCCTCTACCGATCGATGTAAGTATTCCGCAACTTCTTCGATGTATTCACATGTGTTTCTTGCTTGATAATCGATTCTCGGGACCGTAGAAACTCCAACAGATCTCATCATACAAGGTGCCTCCATTCACATGTCACTACATGAACGATCTCAGATCAAGGTCGTCATACAAGTATAGAATGGGCTACTATTCGGGGGCAGTTCAGGGCCACCATGGGTTTGGGATGCTCTTCTACCACGGGTTTGGGTGGTTTGGTTTTAGAATAATTCTCATGTTACAAACACTCAGTTTAGGCTTCCTAGTCAATTTATTCTCTACCCGTCTTTAGTTTATTTCCCAATTGAATATGATTACAAATCTCATAGTTAGCTCATACGACCTTTTAATTCATGTAGTTGGAATTTTAATATTTATGTTTATATCATCAGGATTTAGTTCATGTACTAATGTTAGTCATGTCAGGTCCAGGTTATTCATGTAGTATGTATGTTAGCTTTTAAATATATTCAGATCATGTATATACATTTCAGGTATTCAAATTTAGTTCATGTAATTTTAGATTAGGTAGTCAGCTTCTAGCATATAGATTCAGTTTAGAATTCAGGTTTAGCTTATGCATTTACAGTCCAGATAGTTAGGTGTAGTTTATGTATTTTAGTTTAGATATACAGGTCAGTTCATGCATTCAATTTAGATATCCAGGTCAGTAAATGCATTCAGTTTAGATATCCAGGTTAGTTCATGCATTCAGTTTAGATATCCAGGTCAGTAAATGCATTCAGTTTAGATATCTAGTTTAGGCATCTGGGTTCAGTTCATGTAGTTAAAGGGTCGTGTATATAGTTCCCAGATTTGGTCAACATGTCATTAAGTTCAGATTATTTTCATGTAGTTACAGGTCAGATTCAGGTTAGTAATTCACATCATCAGCTCTTGTTCCGACATGAATGTACGTCATCTATTCCACGAATAATTCAAATCACTATCATGCCATGGCCTGTTTTCTATTTTGTATTACGTCACGTTTTCATATTTCAGTAATTAGTCAAACTTCAGTTTTCAGATCAGTATACAGTTTACGTGTGTTTCCAGGGATTATAGTATATTTCACATTTGGTTTGGCGTAGAATTTTAGAAAACTTCGTGAATGGTATTTCAAGAGTTTATATTATTACGTCCACTCACTAAGTCAATCATTCGACTTATTTAGTTTCTTTTTCAATTTTGTAAGAATTCTCAATTCATGCTTGCTGAGGAGACGGAACCCAACGATGGTCATTACACACCAAAGTCATCAAGACAGAGTCGGTCTCAGTAGTTATTGTCAAGACAGGTCATAAGGTCTTCTATGTATTCATGTATTTAGATGTTAGTATATTAAGTTCAAGTATGTATAAGATATGCATTCAACTTTGTATTTATGATGGTTATATATATAAGCTATATTCATGTAAGTTATATAGTAAATCTACAATAATCATGATTATGTTTGCATTACAACCTTGCATATAGTTTGCCAGTCAATGAGTCAAGTATGCCATTCAGGGTTCAGGGTGATGGCCAAGTCATTCTCCTGTCGATCATATGCTCGGATTTCCTGAGGTGTGACATATAACTGTTGGGATATATACCATAGAGCTTAGATGTTAGTAAATTAAGTTCAAGTATGTATAAGATATGCATTCAACTTTGTATTTATGATGGTTATATATATAAGCTATATTCATGTAAGTTATATAGTAAATCTACAATAATCATGATTATGTTTGCATTACAACCTTGCATATAGTTTGCCAGTCAATGAGTCCAGTATGCCATTCAGGGTTCAGGGTGATGGCCAAGTCATTCTCCTGTCGATCACATGCTCGGATTTCCCGAGGTGTGACACATAACTGTTGGGATATGTACCATAGAGCTTCGTGTAATTTTATAAACGGAACTATTTGTTTGAAATTTAAAATGCATTATTCATTTATCAATTGTTTTGATTTAATTCGCATATTATAAATTGTCTAATTTACCCTTGATTACTTAGGTACCTTCAGATATAGTGTATGAGTGTCATACCAAAAAAAAAATAAGTCTACATTATGCCGAACCCCCTTCGTCCTCTAGGAATTTTCATTTTTTAACATATCAAAAGAGATTTAGTCACAAATTCGATAACTTGTATTATTTTGTGTAATTTTATTACTATCCAAAATAATAACAAGTGGGTTTTTTAATATAATACACAAACTTGATTGTAAAATTATTCATTATGTAATTTGTCTTGTGTAGATTTATTGATAATTGTTTCAATTTTCCTATTACACAAGGCTAGTAGAAATATCATAGTACCTGTAGACAAAAGAACCTGGGCGACGCCGTTTCTAGGCTCGCGGCACTAGTTGGGAAGTATGAAATAACATGGAGTCGCCACCCAGTGTGAACCGGGAAAATGAGATTTAAGGCCGCACTCACCCCTCGCAAGGGAAGACCTCAAACCGTTGGGTTCGGAATGGTCCCTTACTTATGTCACTTGTAATGAAAGGATTTATGTAATAATTTAATCAAGTCTAAGTAACACTTATTTCCAATAATATCATGCTTCTAAATTCACATGCATACATCAACAAATTCATCACAACATGCAACATCACATGGCAATCTCATGAACATATTCAATCCTATGGTATGGAAAACTAAGAACAACCTAATCATGCTTGAGTACTATCTCATGAACCTATTAACCAGATAATATGCTAACAGCCTAATCATGCTTGAATACAATCCCAAGAACACATAGAATGGATAAATGCAGGGATACAAATAATATGGTTGGCTATATGACACAAGAAAGATCAACCAAAAGGTGATTATGTATGAATATGATAAGACAGACTCAGTTCAGTGTGTGCGCGTTCGTGTAGCATTCGTAAACGCGTTCGAACGGTAAACAGAAGGTTCACGTTCGTGTGGCGTTTGATAACGCGTTCGAACGGAAATGAAACAGAATGCTCGCGTTCGTATGGCGTTTGATAACGCGTTTGAACGGAAATGAGACCTGATGCATGATAAGGCAAAAATGCATGTGCGTTCGCGTTGCGTTCGTGAACGCGTTCGAACGGGAACAGACCTGATGCATGAAATGAGAAGCAATACATAAACAACAAAATAAAGGAGCGCGGCGAAGTACTGCCGTAAAGGTGACCTTTTGGGGCTCTTGATCTCTCAAAGAGAGGACCTTTAGACCAACATACTAAGCCCATGCGCGTCACATCAAATCATGCATACAAACATAAAGACAATCATATCAAACTAAGTATGCCCGATTGAGCGTATCATGCATTCAACCGGACACACCTCAACCGGCGCGGCAAAGCATCGTGGTAAAGGGCTTTAACCCTTCCCCATAGGGGATTTTTCATTCCATTTACTAAGCCCATGCGCTCGATTGAATCATGCATAAATAAACAACATACAGAATTTAAATGACGAGAAATAAATAAACCAAAGCAACGCAAAACAAGAGAGAGTGCCGTTTACTCAAGTGGTACGTGGAGTTGTATCCCAAGTACAGATCGCACTACCGTCCATTCGGATTCGGCTACGGAATTTACGTCTGGGTTTCCATCCTATATACCACAAGAGACGACACTCTTCCATTCATCCAATACCCACAACACACATCATACACAAACGAGATTTAACAAATAATGAAAATATATTCAAAATAAATAACAAGAATCAAAGGAAGATGAGTGTGGAAAGTACCCTCAGGTCTAACCTTTTATGTCGTCTCTCGGATGTACGGTACACGGTCGTCGGAAGGTGGATGCTCTGCAACTCTCCCGGTTCACTGGTTCACTGTTCTCGTTCGTTGTCTCACTGTTTTGAGTCGTCGTTCTCCGTCTTTTGCTGCTGCATTTGACTCCGATTCGCTGCCGCTTCTACTGTTTTGCTGATGTGTTTTTTAGTTACTGTTTTTGGGTGTTTTGGCTACTGTTTTGGGTGTGATTTTCGGTGGTATTATATTGCGGTTCGGGGGCTGTTTTATGTGTGTGTTTGATGAGTGGTATTTATACCACTATTTCCCACTCATTTGACCTAATGTTTTGTATTGTTTCTCGAGATTTTTGAACGTTTTGATGTGTTTTGTTGTTATTTTGCAGATAAATAAAGTTTGGACAGCACTGGAGGCAATTTGGGGCAAATCCGGACAAAAATGCACCAACTGGAATATTTCAGGCTTCAGCACGTCGCGCCGCGCATAGCTTTGGTGTCGCGACGCCCAGCCTGCGCCAAAGTTGCTAAAATGCGCCGGGTCCACAAAATCAGAATCTGAGAAAAGTTGACTTTGCTAACGTGCGCCGTGCCACGTGTCACCATCACAACGGAGATGCTAAAATGCGCCGTGCCACGTGTCGAAATCTCATTGCTCGGACGGCCACCGCCCAACGTGTCATGCCACGTGTCGCCACATCATCGTCCACATCAGCAGCCACGTCAGCAAGTCAACCGAGTCAACATGCCACGTCATCATAAGCCAATCACAGCATGACACGTGTCGAAATCTCATTGCTCGGATGGCCGCCGCCCCACGTGTCGCAACGTCGCCTTCCACATCATCAGCATGACGCAAGTAATGACGTCATGAACAGTTGACACGTCAGCATGACGTAAGCGATGACGTCATGAACAGTGCCACGTCATCGGATCTCTTTGCCGCCTCGCCACGTGTCAAGCCAGGATTGAGCCACGTCTCACTGTAGCGCGCGGCGCGACGCGCGCACCCCATCCGCGCCTATAAATAGAGCGCGATGGTTCAGTTTTTGTTGTACCATTTCCTCTCCCAAATCCTATGTAATTAGGGAGTTTCTCTCTCTCTAAGTTCTTTTTATTTAGTTTTTGTAATTTTTAACTAAGTTCTGTAATAATAATAATTTACTTTCTTTATTTTACAGTTTTTACTACTCATTATGAGGAGGTAACTTCCCTCTGTTAAGGTAAAAGGTAATTCTTTTACTATTACTTTTTAGATTATTCTCCCATAATTATAATATATTCAAGTTTTAAATTGACTTAATCGGATACCGCCAGATTGGTCGGTGGGTAATAAAATTCATAATCCGCCTTTATGGCTGGTTTATTTTAAATTCCGCCTTTATGGCTGGTTTATTTTAAATTCCGCATTTATGGCTGGTTTATTTTCATTCCGCCTATATGGCTGGTTATTTTGATGTTCCGCCTTTATGGCTGGTTATTTTTAAAATGATTCCGCCTTTATAGCTGGTTGTTTTTAAACTAATTAAATCAAAATACCGCCTATATGGCTGGATGAAAATGTTTTGCAAAGCTTATATTATATTATGGGAGAAATCTAATTAGTATATAGTAGAAGTAATTCCTTTTTTACCTTAGCAATTTTATTTTAATTTACTTTCAGCAGTTATTTTACTACATTTACTTTATGCAATTTTATTTTAAGTCTTTTAAGTTTTTAGCCCTAGTTATGTGTCGTAGCTAAGTTAGTTATCTAGGGGTGTGATGAATTTCAATTAAACTGGTTTATAAGGGTTAGATTATAGTTTGGGTAAATTAAAGATTTATTTATTGAGTCTTAATCTTAAAGCTCTTTAATTAACTGGCCATTAATTAAATTGATTAGGTAAACTTAAAATGAACTAGACATAGGGATTTTAAGTTTAAGACCTTAGACTCAATAGCCCACAATCTTCCTTGAGGATAGATAACCCTTTAATAGATTTCCTTATAGGATAGGAATATACCTGTAGGGCGGGGGTAGCCATAATTGGAACTTAGACTTAATGAATCCAGGTAATGTGGTTGACATAGGAATATGGTTCAATTGGGTTATACTGGGTATTTGTAATTGACCATCGGAAGAGGCTTTTACATAAGTTAGTGTTCCAGGTTAATAATTGATATTTTACCCAACTATAAGATAACTACTTCATCTTTAAATAATATTGAAATAAATCACACCCTGGATAGTTTTTAATATTGAATTTCTTTAAAATCTATTTTAAGCAATTTTTAATTATTTGTCTTAAATTTAGAATTGTCGCCATTCAAAAAAAATCAAACAACTTGTTATACTGGTAATCATTGGCCCAATAAATTGATAACAAAAAGGTTTTAAGTCCTCGTGGGATCGATACTTTTTATACTACTTGAACGATACGTACGCTTGCGTTATACGTGTGTGTTACGCCGGTCAAGTTTTTGGCGCCGTTGCCGGGGGACTTAGTTATCTTTTATTATTAGTTTAAGGGTTAGATACTTTTACTTGTATCTAATTTCTTTTTACTTATTGTTTTTGTTTTCTTGTATTTCAGATTCTCAAGAAACTTCATGAGACGAAACAGAAGCTTTGAATCCGACCGCTTGACCCAGAAATTGAAAGAACTATCAGACAGTTGAGAAGGAAAGGCGAGAAGGAGGAGAAGGCCAAGAAGCTTTAGTCAACATGGAACCTGAACCTTTGGAGGTTGCACCACCAATTCCCATTCGAGACAGAACCTTTCCGGTGGTAGATGGCCTCATTTCGTGTATTGTATTTCCTCCTTTACCAGCAAATGCAGGTGATATCAAAACTTGCATTCAGATGATTCAGCAAACAGTTCAGTTTGGGGGAAATGCAACAATGAAGATCCTAATGCTCACATCAGCAACTTCCTGGAAGTCTGCGGCACATTCAATTACAACCGAGGAGCTGAAGAAGCTATGAGGTTGAGAGTTTTCCCATATTCCCTGAAAGACAGAGCAAAAGCATGGCTACATTCACTACCAGCAGGATCAATCACAACCTGGAACACTCTTGCTACAAAATTCCTTGCAAAATACTTTCCACCAGCCAGAACTGCAAAGTTGAGAAATGACATCACATCCTTTGTGCAGCAAGATTCAGAATCCTTGTACGAAGCTTGGGAGAGATACAAGGATTTGCTTTGGAAATGTCCTCACCATGAGATTCCAAAATGGCTTCAAGTCCAAACTTTCTACAATGGACTTTCTGGACTAATGAGAACCACAATCGATGCTGCTGCTGGAGGAGCTTTAATGGCAAAAGGAGAAGATCAAGCTTGGGACCTAATTGAAGAAATGGCCAACAACAACTCCTTGTGGCCAACAGAAAGAAGTCTGATTCAAAGAATTGCAGGAATATATTAAGTTGGAGCTAATACAGCAGTCAACACCAAGCTGGACCAGATATGCAAATTTATGGAGACTCTCAACACTCAAAGCACCACTGGATTCACAAGTTCACCATATGAAGGAGTACCAGAACCACAACAGCATGCAGAGATGGTAAATTATGTCAACAATTTCAACAGACAGGGGAACAATCCATATTCCAACACCTACAACCCAGGGTGGAGGAATCATCCTAATTTTTCATGGAGCAACAATTCAGGGCAACAGCAGAACTATCCACCACCTGGATTCCAGCAACAGAACAAAGGCCAGGCGCAGGCAAATGAACCAGGAATAGCAGAAGTGCTGGCTCAGTTAAAAAAATACGATGCTATCTTTCAGAGCCAATCAGCTTCCATCAAAGCACTGGAGAATCAAATCGGACAACTGGCCAATGCTCAGAGCTACAGACCGCCAGGAACTCTTCCTAGCAACACTGAGCCAAATCCAAGAAACATGGGGAAGGAGAAATGTCATGCCATTATGTTAAAGAGTGGTACTGAGATCAACAAAGATGTTGGAGTCAAAACAGCTGCTGAGGAAGTTCCAAAAGATGCAGTTCCACAGATGGAAGAAAAAGAAGCAAAAGAAAAAGAAGCAAAAGAAAAAGAAGCAAAGGAAAAAGAAAAAGAACAGACTGCTCCACCACCACCTTTTCCTCAACGTCTTCAGAAAAACAAACTGGACAAACAGTTTGCTCGTTTCTTGGAGATTTTCAAAAAGCTGCACATTAACATACCATTTGCAGAAGCCTTGGAACAAATGCCCAGTTATGTCAAATTCATGAAAGACATTCTTTCACGAAAACGGAGATTGGGAGATTACGAAACAGTAGCTTTAACAGAAGAATGCAGCGCCATCATTCAGAGGAAACTTCCCCGAAGTTGAAAGATCCTGGCAGTTTCACCATTCCATGCATCATAGGAGAACATAATTTCGGTAAGGCTTTATGTGATTTAGGTGCAAGTGTTAACTTAATGTCTTTTTCTATTTACAGGAAATTGCAAATTGGAGAAGCAGAAAGCAATGCTACCTCAGTATCTTTGCAACTTGCTGATCGAACACTCGCATTTCCGAGGGAGTCGTGGAAAATGTGCTGGTTAAAGTTGACAAACTCATCCTTCCAGCTGACTTCATCATCCTTGACATGGAGGAAGACGCAGATGTGCCAATCATCCTTGGGAGACCATTCTTGGCTACTGGTCGGACCATTATTGATGTACAGAAAGGAGAACTAACCATGAGAGTACAGGACCAAGAAGTAACATTCAATGTTTTCAAAGCCATAAATTTTCCAGATGATGAAAAGAAGGAAGAATGTTTCAGACTTGATGTGATACACCATACCATCCAGAACTCTGACGCAAAACAAAGTTCTACAACAAACCTAAGGCATGTCAATCGCTTGTGAGACTGATGATAAAGAGTTTTGTGCAATCGAAAAGCCAAGTCTTGTCCTACAAACAACAGAAGAGAAACAGTTCCACCAATTCAATGAAATGGATAATTTCACATTCAGCCTTTTAAAAATGCCATATTGTACAAAGAAAAGGCCAGGAAAAGACATGATGAGAAGTTAGTACGCATACAACTGGAACCAGGGCAGAAGGTATTGTTCAATAAATCAGGAGTGAAATTTTCCCATGGAAGTCAAAAACAGGGTGGTCAGGTCCATTCCTAATCACTAAGGTTTTACCAGACAAAACCATTGAGATAAATGATCCTGATTCCCACAAAACTTTCAAAGTAAAAAACAAGCGTGTCAAGCACTACTGGGGAGAATCATTTGAGCGACAAAAAGAAAGTGTCACACTTTCCAATCAGCATAAACGTTCAAGAAGTCACGTCTAGCTGACGACTTTAAACTTAGCGCTCGCAGGGAGGCAACCCATGCAATTTTTGTATATATTGTGATTTAGTGTGATTTAATTTTGTGTGTTTAGTTTTTGCAGATTAAGTCATTTCAAGATGGACGAAGTTCTCTCAAATCTTCACAAGCAATTTCCTTCTCTCCCTCAAAAATCTCTGATGAAAGTCTACAAAGCTCGCTTGGAACGGATGAGGTTACTGACGATCTTTGGTGTTCCCAATGACATTCGGTTGGGTAATTGAAGCACGAGTCCGATTGGCAGGTGAGTCTTCTGACTCTTTTATTTCACACTTGCCTGGTTTTGGAAGAAGCACCTATGCAAAGAAACGAAGAGCTAAACAATGGGTTGTTTGTTACAAATGTGCACGTTGGAATTGCAATACTCGTTGTCGTTCTTTAGGAATGGTGTCTGATAATCGCGAAGACAAAATTAAATTTATTAGGGATGGCTTGAGTAAGGAGTCTTTAGATGATATATCTTCGACTCTTGAGACGCATCCCAGTGGATATGTTCACATAGAATTTCGCAGATTACATACACAATTTCAAAAAGAAAGACAACAGTTAAGTCTTGGGAATCTGACTAAAAAAGACCCTGTTGCCAATTTATAAGAAAATTGGATGGGAAGCTTGTCCCTGACGCATAGACGTTAATCAAGCTGTAGATTTTTGTACATATTTATCTCTTTGTCTTTTCTAATAATTGTGATTTGTTTTGTTGTTTTCTTTTATTCTTCCGACAGGATCCAGATTGTTGACTATCACGATCTATTTTACTATTTTGCTACTAATCGTCCTTTGGAAGATACTTGTGCTATTTTTACTCACCCTTTTCAGGTATTATAAATTCAACTCATCATTGCACCTTTGAAGTCATCCAGAGTCAAGAAAGAAAAAAAACAAAAATGGAAGCCACTTCAAGAAGACGAGTTGAAAACATTTGTGTGTTTTGTGGAAGTACTGTTGGTACTAAACCACAATACATAGAAGCAGCACAGGAATTGGGTCGAGTCTTAGCCGCAAGGAATATGCACTTAATATATGGCGGGGGAAATCTTGGACTTATGGGGATCGTTTCAAAGGCCGTACAGGAAGGAGGCAGTCATGTTTTGGGAATCGTCCCAAAACCCTTGGCAGAGGCAAATCTTATTGGATCATCAAACGGAGAGGAACTGATCGTATCAGGTATGTCTGAACGTTTGGTAGAAATGATTAACCGTGCTGATGCTTTTATTGCTTTGCCAGGTGGCTTGGGTACATTGGAGGAAATTTTTATAGTTCTATCTTGGGCGAACCTGAACATACACCAGAAACCGATTGGACTACTCAATGTTGATGGATTTTATGATTTTCTTTGTGTGTTTCTTGATGATGCTCGGAGAAATGGGTTCGTGTCAAAACCTATGAAAGAACTCCTCTTCACTGCCAGACTTGCTCCGGATCTGATAGACCAACTTATAGCCTATGAACCACAAGTTGACCCTATCCTATCAAAATAAATTGGTCTGAGGACGATCGTGGTAAGAGACGTCGAATTAATCTGGATCTTAACCTTTAATTCCTGTAGATTTCAGCTAACCAGGTACAACCTTCTAACTCTCCTTTACTGTTTAAGACATTGGGGACAATGTGTCTCATTAGGTTGGGGGAGGGATTTAGTTGATTAGTACCTTGTTTTTAGTTTTTATGTTGTTTTTAGTCCAAAATTTTTCGAAAAATACAAAAAAATTGAAAAAAATTTCAAA